>PVHX01017174.1:0-40561 GCA_004024805.1 Geosciurus inauris | reverse complement strand
CACACACACACACACACACACACACACACTCTCTACACTTCATTCCCTGACGTTTGTTCTATGCACATGCATCTGGACAGAAGCCATGCATATTAAAATCTGTGAAATTAGAGGTAGCCAACTCCATGCCTTGGTGGTTTGTGGCTTGTGTTACGTAAGAATTCAGGGGTTGTACAGCCAAAAACTTAAGAGTTTCCTTCTTGTCAGAAAAGAAAAAGTTGTGTATTAGGTAAGAATGAGATGTATGTGTTGGCAGTTTGTAAAGCTGGTTGCATTTTCCAGGAGGAATTGAATCTGCACCACCCTCCCGCCTCTTTGCCATCTCTGAAGAGGTTTGTGTGTTTTGATATGATCCCAGGACCTAGTTCTCCGTGTTATTGGAAAGGGATCTTGCCTTGGGGATCAGACCCAGGCGAATGCCCTGAAGAAGACAGATGGCGGTGAACAGCTTAATTGGTTCCTGGCTCTGCACTGAAAATGTTTTCAGTACCTTGGAGAGCTCCCAGGGTCCAGCCAGGCCAGCACCTTGGGCAGAGGGCATGTGTGCAGTTTCTTCAGACAAAATGGAGGAGGGAAAAGAAGGAACATTTAATTGAGAGAGACACAAGGACAGAGATGAAGTTGGAGACAGAGACAAGGACCAGGAGAGCATAAGAGGAAGAGATGAGAGAGGTTGTGAACTTAGCGACCTGTAGTTGACTGGTTTCCTTTTCTCAGCCTCATCCAGGGTTCTAAGATAATTTGCTTCTTTCCCCACCTCTGCTCACATGTACTTAAACTTTGGGGGCCAGGTCTTAAAGAAGGTTCAACTATGAGCTACATAGACCAGCCCTGGGAATGCTGAAAACTGTTTGATAGGCCTCTGCTGGGCTTGCTCATCTCGAGTGTTTGAGTTCTGCAAATGAATGAGAACCTGTTCGTCAGAAAGGATTTTTAATGACCACTTGGAAAATACAGCCCCAATTATTTTATTTCACAAGACTAGAATAATATGGGAAACCAGTAGCTAGCTCTATGGCTGGCAATGGCTTCTTAATTAACTTTTGCATGGACACCTGCTTTCCTTAGGCAGATGGAAAGTAAAATGATCATGATAGGAAAAAAATGGATATAGGAGTAAAACTAAGCCTAAAATTGCCCAAAGAGGCTGAGTAATGCATGTAAGCACATCAGAAACCACCAACTCATTTATCTTACAATATAATGGAACAAGCCCCATGGAAGTCACTTGTGGAGTATCTAGGAAGCTAGATACTGGTGGATCAGCCTAGTTGGTATCATTAACTACATGGAATATAGTTTTAGCAAAATAAGAATAGCATTTATATAGTGTGTGATAGTTTAGAAAGCCCTTCTGATTTATGTTATCCATTTCCTCTACACATCATGGTAGCCCATTAGAAAGTTATGAACTATAAGTTAGACTTCTGTTTTCTAAAATGCTATCTAAATTCTTGGACAAGAAGCTCTTCGTCAATGTGTCTGTCAACATTAAAATGGTTTTTGTAAGTTATATGAATGTCTTGTGAAATTTCAATTTTGACCTGGATCACATCTGCAGAGATTTTTTTTAATAGGATTGAAGAATGTACTGCTAAAAAGAAAGTTCAAAGAGAAAACAACCGGCAAAGGGAGAAGAGGACTTCAAAGGTAAGACCCAACATTTATCGTGTGTAAATGCAGAATCACCTTGAAGTGTGCATGTAGATGAAGAAGAGAGTTTCAAAGGGAACGTGGGTTCTTTCTCTCTTCTTGTTTTGGCTTTGAACTATGTACTTTACTAAAAGTATATATCTTGAAGGATTAAAATAATTGATAATTAGATAATTACACATCATTACTCACTTATAAATTCTAGAAGTGGCTACCTATCCATTGACTTAGTATCAAAAAGCTCATAATCCAGAATCATGACCCTTGTGACTGTTCCAGAAAGATAAAGTATCTCTGAAATGGTCTGATGGTAGAAACACATCTCAAGTTTTCAGGTCATCTGATACAGTTGCAGAATGCCTGATGGAGAAGTGAAAGGCTCTCAGCAGGCAGCCACACCTCCCTACATCCCCACCCCGTGAACTTGATGGATTCCTTTAAGTAAACTGACCTTTGGGTTTGGGTTTGGATAAGTGGTCTAAATGGCCTGGGTGCCTACACCTTGTCTCTTGCAGTACTAGCCCTGTAGAAAAGTGGCTTTAATGGGAACTTCACTTTCATTTTCTCAGAATTATTTTGAGAAAAAGAAAAGCAGTAAGAAAAAATCGAATGATGTTTCAAAGTGAATAAACAGAACAGAGCCTGTGCCTGCCTGGCCGCACACTGACTCACAGTCATGGGAAAACACTCATCCTTTTTGTGCCTCTCCTGCTGCCTCTCCTCCCTCAGGGAGGCCGGGAAGACAAACAAGTGATCTTCTTAGAGCTTCACAGGGCAAAAGTGTTTGTTTCTGTTTTCATGGCTACAAGAATTTTTAAAGTGAAATACAGGGTAACTGCATGTATTGGACTGAAATTTAAATTTCCAACAAACCGATGCTATTACATATTGGTACACATAGCAATCACAGTACCACGTATAAGCATTCATTTGCCTAAGATCTTCCTGCAGGGACCGGCAGCGCTTGCACTCTCTCCTGCGGCAGTGCCTGTTCCCGATGCACATTTTGCTGCCTCCAGTGCCTCATGAGTGTGCCAGGCACACAGCAAACACTTTTAAAACACTGGGAAAAGGGAGGAACTACTCCGGACATTACCCACATGCACCCAGAAAGTTTCAGAGCACTGCAGATAAAAGTGAACAGGATGGAAAAGCCCCCTCCTCCCGCATGGGGCCACACCTGGAATACCAGGTGGTAACAAGTGTCCGGAAGGAAAACAAACCTGGAGAAGGAACAGAGAGCAAAGGGTGTTGATATTCAGACATGCTGATTGTGGAGAGTCCCTCAGAAGCATGTAGGCGGCGGGCTTCAGTAGAATGCTTCCCTTCCACTGGTCTCAGAGAGGCAATAGGTGTGCCAAGTTACTGGGAATAGTATTCACTTGGTGTATAACTATGCATGCGAAAGGAAGCCACACTTATCTGCACCTAGAATGCCCTCCAGCATTTCATTCAGGGAGAGTGAAAACAGCATCTTCTCCATAGATGACCCGAGGACCCACGAGGGGGTTTCCTGTGCTCCCAGGTCGCCAGGTGAGGAGGGAGGATGCCACAAGTGTCTGCAGATGTGTACTAACATGGCATGACTTCGGTACAGTTCTAGAGGTGTTTTTATTCCCCCCTCTACTCATGCCTTCTCTGAAGTGAGGAGCCCTCTGTGAGATCTGTCGTTTAACAACACTCCTACGCCTGACGTGGCCATCTTAGCTGCCGCTACTGCAGCTACTAAAACACACAGAACCCTGATGAACCTTGCTGGGCGAGCAGACGCTGAGCCAAACTACACAGCCTTGCACAACCTCCATTCCCGTCTCCATCCTAGTTTGCTGGATGTGATTTAATGGTTGCCAGCTTTAAAAGTGACTATGAAGTGACCTCATGTATCCTTTGTATAATACGAGAGATGTCAGCCGACCAACTAGATTCCAAGTAACTATAATATTCTCTGGGACAAAAAAAAAAAGAAAAAATGGGACAGAAAGGTACCAGCTTCTCTCTGAGTCACGGAGCTGTCTGCTGAGGTTTTGCAGGTCCACGCCCTTCACTCTTCCCTGTCATATTTCGTCATGTTTCTCCACAGCGTCATTCTCCAGAAGTGAGTCCCAACTAGTTATAACTTGGGGACGAGGTATGAATCCTCTCAGACCCCCAGGGACAGCATACATTATACTCAAGCAATGTGTCAAGCACACAGCACACATCCTATCTAGCAGGTTAGCAGATAACTAACCTAACCAGTAACTTGATTCTTCCCTCAACTGAAGCTTCATGCACACTAGAATTAAGAATCTGCAACTGATGACCCATCAGGATACTAAAGGAGGCAGGAAGTCAGTAAACCCGTCATTTTTTAACAAAAAGTAATTGATTCACTCTGTATATTTGTAGCCAAAAAATCCTAGAAAACTACATGTGGAATAAATTAAAGGTCAATTAGATCCAACTGTCTTATTTTAAGAACCATGAAACTGCAGCCCAGAGAGGTCATGAGCTTGCCTGAGAGCCCATGAGCAATTGTGTGCAGCTCAGAGACTAGCATTCAAGTCCAGTCTCTTCTCAGAGTGCTCAGCACAAGACAGGCTAGGTTCTTGTTCATGCTGTGTGCTCCTGAAGGGAAAGTAGAGCTCATGGAGGGTCCTCTCTGCAAGGTATCCAGCGGCACTAAAAATCCATTCTGAGGAGAAGTCAGGCCCCAAAGCATTGGTTCTGCGACACTTCCCATCCCTTTTTGATTTTACCCATAGTGTTTCTCACAAGGTGGGACTAGTGCGTGTCCTAAAGCAGGAGCATTCAGGCTGCTGTGCCAGCGTGGCTGTGGGGGATGAGGATGGTCTGCTCCGTGGTCCTGCTCGGCATCAGAGCTCAGTCCTGAGAAAGAGCATCCTCAGCATTGAAGGGAAGAGCTCACACTGATGCTACAGGGCTTTTTATTCCTGTGGTGCCTCCTCTGTTCTTTCCCATGTTAGTCTCTGGTGCTTTATCGAAACCTGAAGTATGTGTATCTAGATGAGTTGGTTCTCACTCACAAGTATGTGATGCAGTCTGTGCCCCGCCTGTTCTATTAATATCACCTTTCCTCTCCTCCCTGACTCACAGTGTGACCTTTAGCAAGGTGATTTTTCTATGCCTCAGTTTCCTCAGTGACAAAGCAGTTAGTAATACGATTCCTAACTCCCTTTGATTGAATTTTTATTAGCACATCTTGAAGGTGAGTCTAAAACGATTCTGCTTACATATCACTAGTAATAGGCTCTTGTTAATCATCCTCATTGTCAAAGAATTAAATAGAAGGTACTGAGGAGCTCATCCTAGCACTTAAAATATGGACACTAAGCAACAGTCCTCTAGCCCATCCAACTCTGCTGCTCTGATCAGGCAAAGAACATTCTAAGAGCTCGACTTGTTATGGAATGACATCCTTCGGAATATGTAAAGATCAGAACGATCATTCTTTTACCTCCTTAGATGTCAGCTGTACCCAGAATGAGGGGGTGGAAGGGTCACTAGATGCCATTGTGACCCAACAGTAAGGAAGACGAGGTGACTGGCCACCACCAACACAGCTGCTTACATCATCTTTCTAAATCAGGCCACATCTTTCTGCACTTGACTGCATTCCTTAACCAAGACCATCTGGGCCAAGAGCACATATTTCCAAGATGTTGAGTGGGTTCACTTTGTGGCCCTGGGACAACGGCATGAGGTGAACCATCCCAAGCTTGCCCCGTGACTCTAGCCAACCACACCAAGTGGCCACACACGGGCACTAGGTGAACAGCAGATGGCTGTCCTTATAGATAATCATGCTAGTTGGGTTTTGATAATAATTGGAAGCATTTAACAGCTCACTGTCGGCCTGGATTATAGCACGATAGAGGTTTTTCCCTAAGAAAAAAACTGCCTTCTGTGTTCCCCTCCCTCTGTCGTAGATAGACTCTGTTCACACAAGGAACGAAATCTAGAAGACAACTGAAAAATGCAAACAAGCATTTCTTACTCTCAGCTGCACATCCGTCTGCTTATGCAGAGATCATAAACCCAACGAACAGAGGATGCCCAGAGGATGCCCGAGAATTCCCTGACTCACCAAAATGACTGCCCCTCAGTAACTACTTTTTTTAACTATCCATTATTAACCAAATTCATATAAATGCCTTTCTCCAAGGGTATCAGTTAGTTCAAATTAAGTTGAAATTTCCATCTTAAAAAGATAGAGCCCCAAGCAGCCCGCCCACAGCATAGTTTTCATTTAACAACTCTCTGAGTTCTTATATATGCTATAGACTTGGTGAGAACTCACAGCAGCCTGGACCTACTCTCTCCATTACACTCTAGCTGCCCACACAGACAGATGTATCCGCAAATAATGACTGAAGTACATAGTGTTAGCATTAGTGAGGTGTAAATTATTGATCGCGCCATTTGTGATTAATAAAGCATGAAGCGTATGTTGTTCTGTAGCATTTTAATCAAGCTTCTGTATAGCCTGAAAATCAGGATGTCAGAGAAAGAAGCGTACAATCTGAAGGTGAAATTCAAACTGCTGAGATGGTGCTAGTCTCCCATGTAGAGTCCACAAGGGAACATGGTGGAATGTCTGAGAGGACAGTCCAAGACCAATTCTATCTGCCTCACGCTCTAACAAGGAAGCCTGAGAATGCCTTGAGTCCAAGCTATTAAATGTTTCTTGGCAAGGTGATGAAAATCCCATCTTCCCTACTGCCATTTCTTATGTGTCTCGTGCTTGAGTTTTTGCATAATTTAAGTGGCCCATGCCTGCTGTGCCTGGTTTCACAAATGGAGAACCAGTTCTAGCCGTTGATGACTGGGGGTGACTTTGCATTCGTCAGAAAAGAAGAGCAGCTTATAAGGAAGACAGGTCTTCAAAAGTGCATTTCCTCTTAAGAAAAGAGCGTAGCTCAGGTAGAATGACATTATTCAGCCTGGTTCTCACCTATAGTGTATCTTCTGCCCCAAGCCCAGAGCCCGGGGCCTGATGCAGGTGCTACTGTCGTTCCAGCTGGGAAGAATGAGTTCTTGCAGCGGCAACGTCTGTGGGTCCCAGCAGGTGCAGGCTGCCCCCGACGGCGGCCACCAGCGCTATGGAGTGCGGTCCTACCTGCACCAGTTTTACGAAGACTGCACCGCCTCCATCTGGGAATATGAGGATGACTTCCAGATCCAAAGGTCACCAAACCGGTGGAGCTCCGTATTCTGGAAGGTAAGGAAGGCATGTGTTTGACTTGGGCAACAGGGAGCATCACACGTGGTCAATACTGCGGTTGTGGGGAGGCTCGGGGCCCCACATGCGCCTCTCTCGTGACACTAGATATAGTTTCCTCCCCTTAGGGAAGGAGAAGCTAAGCCCCAGGGCCAAAGGAGGCCCCAGGTGCAGCGTAACTGTAGCAATGTGCTCACTGTGAAACCACCATAGGCAAAGGACACCCTTCCAGCCTCCCTTACAGACTTGGTAGGGATCATTTGACAAATTGCAGCAATTGTTTACAAAGAAACAGGTATTTAGAGAAAGCCAATGCTAAGGCATGGCACAGCGGTCAGAACACCACATCCACACACGAGGCTCTGGGGAGCCCCAGGGGACAACACATGCAGTCCTCCAGCCAATATCCAGCGAGCACCTACTGTGCGCTGAGAGGGTTCAAGGTGCGGGAGATTAAAGTGATAAACTCAGGAGCTGATGGTCTGTTGTGGGAAACACCCATGAGCAGGAGAAGCCCGTGCCAGTGGTCATGTCAAGTGCCATGAAGAGAAGTTAATCAGGGCGAGCAGGGTGATGGCAGCTGCTGTGCGGGTGCACAGGAAGCAGAGAGCCTTTCAGAAGGGATGGAATCCAAGCGCAGACGAGGATGAGCCAAGAAGCAGACCCAAACTCATCAGGCTGAAGGTCCCCTGTGCTGGGAAACAGCAGGTCCAGAAGCCCTGAGGGGAGGAGACAGCAGCCTGGCTGGAGCAGAGTGAGCAAAGGGACAGGTGTGCACTCAGGAAAACAGCAGCACACAGATTGATGGGGGGTCCCAAGATGGCAGTGAAGCTTTGGGCTTTTACCTCCACAATGCGGGCAGCCACCTGAAGGGGGCACACTGCCCATCACGCAGTCTCACCAATACCATAACAAGATCCTCTGGCTGCTGTGTGGAAAACAGCATCCACGGGCAAAGGTGATGCAGCCAGATGAGCTCAGTGGCTATAAAAGCTCCCAGGTGAGAGACGGTGACAGCCTAGACCAGGGTGGGGCCAGTGGAGATGGTGACATTCAGTCCAAGTTAGCACCAAGTTTGAAGACCAGGCTGTCAGGATGCTGATGAGTTGTAAGCGGAGTCTGAGGGAATGAGGAGTCGTGTGTGACCTGGGACCTGCTTGGCAAATGGTGCTGTGGCTTACCAGGGGAGACACCAGGGAGGAGCAGGGCAGGGGGGAGCCAGGAGGGTACCTATTAGACATCCAAGCAGAGATCTCTAATGGCCACTTAAATACACCAAGCCTCAGCTCCTGGCTTTGGAGTCACTGACACACAGCATGAATAGAACACCCCAGAAGAGCCAGGATCCCCTAGGAAGAGAGCATGGACACAGAGAAGAGGGGGTTGAGCCCACCCAATGTTTAGAAAAGGAAAAGAGGACATAAACTTGCAATTTAGTGGTAATGTGGTGTAACAAGCAGCAGTGCAGCTTGGTGATTATGAGCATGGATTCCTCCCTTGGATTACATGAGTTCGAACCCCAACTGTCCTGTTCGTTAGCCCTATGACTTTGGGCCTCCAACAGTAACACTTGAAATACCCACCACAGAAACATTGTGAGAATTCAATATGAAAATATTTACAAAGAGCTTTAAACAATGACTGGTCTACCCCCAATTATTATTAGCTAGATTAGCTAATTCTGGATGCTGTATAGAACACTGTGTTCTTAAATGGAAATAAAACTGGAAATCTAGTTACTACATACATGTTGGGCAGCATAGTTGTTAACATGAATTACCCAAGACCTGTGCTAATTCAAATTCCTACTACTGTCATGTGCTCTGTATTAGAAGTAGTTAAGTCAGCATCCTTACTCTCTAGAAATATCACCTCCAATGAATCCTTACTGGCCTGGACCAATGAAATACACAACCATCTTGGCATATCTTACGTTTACCGAGATAAAAGTAAGTGGTCGCATGGTTACTTTCTGCTTCTGTCTCCATCCCTGTAGCTACAGAGGATGGAGGGAGAGAGACAGAGCTATTGTGCCAGTAGCCTTATATCCACTGACTCACAGGTTCTCACAAGCATTCATGTAGACCCAAAGCAAGCCAATTCCATGGCTTCGTAGAGTCACATTCCTGCACAGTCCAAGTCCTAGATTGGTATCCTAACCATTAAACACAAGAAGCCTAGCGTCAACCCGCATGGCCTGTGGAGTCACTGTCTTAGATCCCTACTCTCCACCAAGGGAATAAACCACCTGTTCTTGAGCTCCTCTGAGGGAAGGCGAGTGAATGCACTTCAGTGTTTATGAAGTGTGTTGTGCCAATGCAGAGAAAGGTGCCAGCCATGCTCCTGTTTCTATTATGTTCCTTTTCAATGTTTTTTTTTTTTTCATTTCAAGTTGCGTCTGTTGGTGGTTCAGGTTGCGGGTATCCCCTCTTGGCTCCTCCACCATGGTATTGCTAGGGCCGTGTTCCCTCACGGGGACTGTGCTCATAGTACCCCAACAAGCCTCTGTGCTTGAGCTCCTGAGCAGTAGGCAGCACTGGAGGGGCTTCCTGAGGAAAGAGATTTCAGCGGGTCCGAGTCAGAGTGTTTGCCCTATCATGGGATCTACATAACATCTACCTCATAGTGCTACTCTTCCTTTTTTAAATTTTTTGTTTCTCTTTTGAACACAACAGAATGCATTTCAATTCACAGTACACATATGGAGCACAATTTTCCATTTCTCTGGTTGAACACAAGGTAGAGTCACATCATTTGTGCCTTCATACATGTACCTAAGGTAGTGATGTCCATCTCATTCCACCATCTTTCCTACCCCATGCTCCCTCCCATCTCCTCCCTCCCCTCTGCCCTATCCAAAGTCCCTGCATTTCTCCCGTGATCCCCACCCCAACTCCCATTATGGATCAGCATCCACTAACTAGAGAAAACATTTTGGCCTTTGGTTTTTGGGGATTGGCTTACTTCACTTAGCATGATGTTGTCCAACTCCATCCATTCAGCTACAAATGCCATGATTTTATTCTCTTTTATTGCTGAGTAATATTCTGTTGTGTATATATACCACAGTTTCTTTATCCATTCATCTACTGAGGGGCATCTAGGTTGGTTCCACAGTTTAGCAGTTGTGAATTGTGCTGCTGTAAACATTGAAGTGGCTGCGTCACTGTAGTGTGCTGTTTTTAAGTCTTCAGGTATAGACTGAGGAGTGGGATAGCAAATTGGTGCAACCACTCTGGAAAGCAGTCTGGAGATTCCTTAGAAAACTTGGAATGGACCTACCATCTGACCCAGCCATCCCACTCCTCCTCTCTCTCTAGACTAGACTACTGGGCAGGCTCTCTAGGATTATACAAGATGTATTCACCTCTGAGGAAGGCTCAGCCCCTGACCTGAGGGAGTCCACCATCAGGGAGGAGAAGTGGACATGGGCCCACACTGTTACCGTGTGATGTACTCAATGTCCCCGTAGCATCAGCAATGGCACTTCCTGGGAGCACAGGTTTGGGCAGCAGGGAGGAGTGTCCCTCTAGAGATGTGGGGCAGCCCAGGAGCAAGTAGTGCATGCATGTCTGAGCTGGGAGAGACGATGGCATGTTTAGGACTTTGCGGAGAGTGTGGTTCGGGTGGAGCAGACATTTACAAGTTCAGGGAGAGAGTCACAGACAAACTGAAAATGCACGCGATGGGCAGGTCACAGGAGTCTATGAAAGACATGTGAGAAAGCCTCTCCAGGATTTTCAGCCTGAGCGGGGAAACAGTGATGAATGTGGGTTTTCCTGGGAGGAGAGGGGATATCTCACAACCTGGTGTAAACACACACGCGCGCGCACACACCATTCTCTGTGCCTCAGAGTCCTAGGTTACGTGGGCTGCAGCAGCTGCTCTAATTTACCCCAATGCATGTGCCTTCTTCCATCTTCTAAATTCTACATAATAGTCCAGCGTGGTGGCGCACGCCTGTAATCTCAGCGACTTGGGAGGTTGAGGCAGGAGGATTGCAAGTTCAAAGCCAGCCTCAGCAAAAGCAAGGCACTAAGCAACTCAGTGAGACCCTGTCTCTAAATAAAATACAAAATAGGGCTGGGGGTGTGGCTCAGTGGTTCAGTACTCCTCAGTTCAATCCCTTGTGCCAAAAAAAAAAAGTCTGCAAGATGTGGTCCCATTTGCCCGCTGCCACTTGCTGCCACCAGGGGTCAGGCAGGTGGGATTTTGTTCTCATCCTTGCACTGACCTTCACCAAGGCTGCCGCCTCTTGCTGTGCAGCACTCGGCCTACTCTGCAGCCTGTGGCCAGTCTTCTTGCTCCTGGCCCTCTCTCCTCACCTCAGGGTTCCCCTTCTCCTCAGCCGGCCTCAGAAACCACTCAGAGGGCGTCCAACGCCGTGTGACTCCACCATGGCCTTGCTGAAGTGGAGGTGCTCTGCCCCGCTTTCCTCTCTGGAGTGGGTCAAGCTCCTCCTCTCACTTAATTCCCTGGAGCTACATCAGAGTTCAAACTTACATCTTAGATTTCTCTTCAAAGTTTCGGTAGATATTAAAGAGCTGGGTTTAGGGGCTGTGGGAGACTGTGAAGAGAAACCATGTAATGTTAGTTTTGTTGTTAAAAGGTTTCTCAGATGACACTTGCAGGATGATCAGGGTCGGTTTTGACTAGCAATGGAGATCAGGATGCAGCAGTGAACATCCAGGCCAGATGCGACGAGGTTTGTACCATCAGAGCGACTGGGGTGGAGGGGAGAGAGAAGACTCGTGAGATTTTCATGAGGTAAAGTCAATACGAGGCAGAATCTATTGACCAGGAATGTGAGGAAGGACTCCGTCACTGGGTCAATGGGGGCAAGACAGAGAAATAGGGAAGGACTTTAGAGTCCCACTTTGAACATTTGGGGCTTGAAGAGCCTTTGCGACATTTTTCTGTCAATCATGCTATTTGGAAACAAGGTGTCAGAAATGCATCTAGAGCTCAGCACGGCAGTTTAGACCAGAGTTGGAGATTTGGAAGTCGATGGTGAGAAGTAGGAGTTGAACTGCAGCCTTAGATTAAACCCTAGGGAGAACATATTGAAAAAGAGGTGGAGGTCAAGAGCGGAACATTGGGGCACCAACAACTGGGCAGTGCAGGCGGAGAGTGAGTTGTCACGAGGAGGGCATATGTCAGAGATGACCGTAGGGGAGGCTTCCAGAGGGCCTAAGTGTTCAATACCAATGGCTGCAGGATATTCAAGTGAGATTAGGAAAGAAAAGTCACATCGGCTTTGATAACTGGGAGATCATCTGTGACCAGACAGATGGCGGTTCTGAGGAAAACCTGGAGGACTAAGTGGCCGTCAAGGGTAGGAGTACCCCCGAGCAGTGGGACACAGGGCTTCCAAACACACGTGAAGATAGAAGCTACTGAACGTGCTTGCCATGTGCTGGAGGAGGGAGGTCTCAGGGTGAGAGCTGGTGGGAGACCCAATGGCCAGGTGGAGGGGCCAGTGGGAGACCGGCTGGCCAGGTGGAGGATGCTGGGAAGATGGTGTGAGGTCAGGCACCAGGAGGACCCAGACTCACGCCTGACGTTGGTACTTGCTTGGGAAAGCTCAGTGTCGAGCTAGGCAGGCAGGGGCTTGGGAGCTGGAATCTGTCCCAGCTGCTGGCGATGCCACGCGGCAGAGCTCGGGCTCTGTGGAGAAGTCGGCAGCCCTGGGGCCCAGGAAGGAGAGGAAGCCAGCCTGAGCTCTTGACGCACTCTCCCTGAATAACCTCCAGCCCAGATGGCTCCTTCACACCAGCTCCCTGCAGCTCTTTCCCCACACACTGCGCCTCCTGCCTTGCTGGCCCTCCTTCCAACAGTCATTACTGCTCCTGACGGAACAGCTGGGGCTCTGCCGCCTGGCATGAAGGGTGTCTGAGACCTCGTCTGCTCTCTGAGAAACAACAGAGGGGTTGCTGGCCCAGATGGCAGCAGTCTAGAACCCCAGACCTCCCTATCCGGTGCTCTTTCCAACGGTGGGGCTGGGTTTCACACATCCTCTGCCCCACCTAGACGGACATCAGAAATCACAGCCCAAATATTACCCATGCTGCACCTCTGGAGTTTGTCACTGCCTGGAAGGTCCTTGTCCCCGGCCACTAGGGTGGACCTCGCTGCCCCACAGCCTGAGGATCCCCTCCTGGGTTGGGATGGGGTCTCCCCTGCAGCAGCTCAGCTCCTCCACAAGGCCCTAAACAGAGCGGCTTTGCTCCCAGGTACCCTCAGATAGTCTCTGTGCTGCCTTTTATTGAACTCTGTCAGTTTAATAGAGCCCTATTTCCCTTAAATCCAGGACCACTTCCACTTAGGAAGTGTCCAGAAACAAGTTTTATGATACTGATACTTAACAGAATCACTCCCCAAAAAGTCACTCCCCAACGTTTTATTCCTTCTGTTACTCCAGCATGGCACCAGGGTTAAGCTGCTGTACCTGGACGTCCCCCTCCCCTCCCGTGATACTCTCGGGGAAGTCCAGAAGCAAGTCCTCTTCATTCTGTGGTGCTGCTTGTGCCTACCATGCCACTGAGCTCTCCCTGACTGTCCATGGATTTGGAGTTCCTCTCTGGGCATATCTCCTGGGGGTCTTCAGGATCCTTGCAGTCAGCTGTCCCTCCCCTCCTCCTCTTCTCCCTCTGACACTCGGAAGCAAATAGGAAGAAAGAGCAGCTTGGTGGCGCCAGCCTCTTTCCCAGCTGACAGTGAGCAGAGCTGCCATCTGCAAGCCACACTTTGCCTTTTGGCTTCAGGGTGACATTCCAAGAGTGGATTTTCATCTCATGCACTGCTCATCTGGGGAGCAGGCTGCGCTGAGAATCATCACCTGCCCCGGCTCCATGCTGAGCAGTCTGGTGATTGGAGTTAGGAGTATTTACTGAACATCCGGCTGGACCAAGAACTCTGGGAGACAAGGCAGAAGCAGACAGACGGAGGGCGCTGGCCTCATGCACTCTTCAGACCTCAGAAGCTAAGATGAAGGCCTTCCTGCTGCCCACAGTGTTTGAGAATTAGTGCCAGTTCTTGAGGAGGAGAGTAAGTTAATGATCCAGGAAGCATGTCACCATGGGTACTTAAGTTCATTTAGTTGGAGCATTCAGAATTTTCCAAAGCGAGTCAGTTTCCAAAAGTTGTAAATACTGTTTAGTCTTCAAAGGTGAATTTACTTGCCACTATTTTT
Source organism: Geosciurus inauris (assembly GCA_004024805.1). NCBI lineage: Eukaryota > Metazoa > Chordata > Mammalia > Rodentia > Sciuridae > Geosciurus > Geosciurus inauris. The sequence goes on along the minus strand of PVHX01017174.1, from coordinate 26,495 downwards.
AGAAAATGTAGAAAGCAATCCAAACTGCTACGCTTTACAACTGTTTTTTCCTGCAGAACTTGCATCTTATGTAGAATAGGTTCTGGTTTTTCGTAGACATCATATTGATTCTTTTTTTTTTTTTTTTCAGTTTCTTCACAAAATGACATTAAAGGACATGTGCCCATATATGGTAACTAACACTCTTTTGAAATAAAAATAGCAGGAAGGGGATATGCAAAATAATAATTAGTGGAGTATTATGGATAGAAGAGAAGGGGTTATAACAACCTGGATTAGAACGTGATCATACCACCTGCAAACTATGAGACCTGGAACTATGCTTCTTAGACCCTGTGAGCTCCATTTCTAATAGATGAAACAGGAATGAAAATTCTCATAACACGCTTATAAAAATTAAATGAAAATACATCTAGCACTATGCCTAGGCCACAGCAGACGGTCAATAAAGCGGCTCTCCTTTGCTAGAGTAATGGGTTATGAATATATTTTCCTTCTATTAGCCAAACCTCCTTCATTAGTGTATCATCTCTAAAATTTAATATATCAATACATACACTTTAAATATTCAAGAGTAAATGGTACTATTCTGTTATTTATCTAACCTTGTTATTATAAGTAAATTAGGAATTAGGAACAGGACAAAATGAAAAATTCTGCTTGAAAAAAATGTGTAACTATTAATAATTCCTTGTTCCAAGAACAATGTTAACTATTCCTTATTCCATATACTGAGCAATTATTCTGATACCAATGTCCATGCAAAGTAATAATAATAACAATGGTGACTTATCACAACTTACTACTTAACCAGATACAAGGCTTCCAGGCCTGGTCACATGTAACCTCACGACCACTCTGTGAGGTAGGTAATATTATCATTCACCACTTAATCGGTGGGAAATTAAAGATGAGAGAAGTGACTTTTCCTCTGTGATCCAAGCATTGGGTGGCATTGCTAGAAGCCAACGCAGGGTCTGCACACCCCAAACAAATAAGCTCCAGCCACCCAGCGGTGAATCCCTCTGGAGCTTCAGCATTGCCTCCCACAGACCTTGGTGCAGTTTAAGCCCCATCTGCTACTCTGAGCATTTAGTAGCTTCTGCAGCTCCAGTAGCTCCACAGGAGTGCAGAAAAAGCTCTGGGCTGGTGGTCAGCTCCAGGGTTTCCCCACCCTGCCCCTAAAGCTTGGGCCCCACTCATCTTTGACCCAGTGACCCACCCTGTGTGGCTGCATGTCCTTTCCTATCCGCTAACAGGTATGGTTCCTGCCTGCTTCCTTGGAAAGGGGTCAGCAGGTGGTGGGGATTGTCAGTGTGCTCTAACCAAAGCTGCCAGCAACACATCTCCATGCTGAACAAGCTGGGTCTATTCCTCATTTCAGTGGAGACCCAATGGGAAGATGCATTACAGAGTGTGGGCTTTGGGTGGGTGATCAGAAAAGGGCAGGAAGAAGTGGGAGTTTACTTGCGTGTCAGGGCGCATCTACAGCTGCTCAGGTATTTAGTGCATCTTTTATCAAGGGAAGGAAAATGACATGGCAAAGGAGCAGCTCCAGCCACATGATCAGATCAGCCAGAGGAGGTAGAGGCTGGGCATTTGTGGCTTGCACAGTGACTCTGGCTTGGCCTGAGCTTAGTCTCAGTTGCAAAGTGAGCCTGCCTGACCTCACTCCAGCTCAGCCACAAAAGGAGCTTGTCTGAGCCCATGTGCTGTGAGGCGGTGCCCGACAGAGCACGGCCTCGGGGAGAGTCAGGCCAGCTCCCGCTGTTCTGTCCCCTGACACCAGTAAGGCGATGGAAGCAGAAGAGAGTTGTGCCATCTGCAAAACAAGGCGCCGTGCCAACAGGGCACCACCAAGTGCAGTCTGCACTTCCAGGTTGGCATCCACTCGGAAAGGTCTTCTTCCACCTTCCCTTTTAGGTATTTTGAAGTCCACTTTTCACACAGCTGCGGGCTGACTGGGAAGGTTCCCTTCTCTCTAGCAACTCGCCCGGGCTTCCCTGCCGCCCAGGGTGCGGCGGGAGTCCTCGTTCATTCCGTCTCGCTGCTGTTCTCTCCCCAGGTGGGACTCATCTCGGGCACAGTCTTCGTGATTCTCGGATTGACTGTTCTGGCAGTGGGCTTTCTTGTGCCCCCCAAAATCGAAGCATTTGGCGAAGCCGACTTTGTGGTGGTCGACCGGCACGCCATGCAGTTCAACGGCGCCCTCGACCTGTGCAAGCTAGCGGGGGCCGTGCTCTTCTGCATCGGGGGCACGTCCATGGCAGGGTGCCTGCTGATGTCGGTGTTTGCGAAAAGCTACTCCAAAGAAGAGAAACTGCTTCAGCAGAAGTTTAAAGAGCGAATTGCCGACATCAAGGCCCACACCCAACCCATTACCAAGGCTCCTGGCCCCGGGGAGACAAAGATTCCAGTCACTTTGTCCAGGGTTCAAAACGTGCAGCCTCTCTCCGCAACCTGATCCCTCCCCACCCGTTCTCCCCTCTCTGATTCACATTGTTAAAGAGGAGGAGGCCAGCTTCCCAGGTGACAGGATGGGCGCTGACCAGCCCCAGGAAGTGTTTAGGAGCAGCTGGCCTAGTGCGGAGCTCACACTTGCTCAGCTCAGGTGATGCTGGCGAAGGTGGTGGCCATGCATTAGCCAGTGCACACGCACCGCTGCATAGGACGGGTGCTCTGTGTCCCCACCACGAGCCCCTCCATAGTTCCTCTCCGATATTGTGGCTTTGTGTTCCTTTCCGTGTCATTTGACCAGCCGCCCACGGCTGACTTGGTCCAGTTTACTTTCTGATGCTGGTTTTTCCAACCCTGTGCGGTGCTGTCTTCCACCCTGTATCACTGTAAGGATTGTCCTGTGTGTCATAGAAACGGAGTTCCCAGACGTTGATCCAAACATTAGTCTTTTAACTGTATCTTAACACGAAGTTCCTGAGGTGGGTTATAAATTTATTAGTGTTCTGCATAAATATTTTTGTTTTCTCCACTTTTTTTCATTTCAAAAGCTGAAATGCCGACTTTAGAGTCTTGGTGAAAAAATTAATATTAGGAGTATTTAAAAGCAATGTCCAAAGGCACTGACTTAGAAGCCAGGAAACTTGAGTTTCTACTACTCCCTAGCTGTGTGACTTTGCAGAAAGTATTTAGCTTCCTAAGCCTCAGTCTCCCCATTTTTACAATGGGCTCTATGGGCCTTCCCTGCTCAATATCTGAGATTATCTTTTTGTCACGTGTCACGGAGTCTCTCCAAGAATGTTAGTGTGGTTCTTGTGGCTCTCACCATGGTGGGACTTTTTTCAGAACTGAACTCCTGCAAAGTCAGCAAGTCTGCCAGCTTCTACCTACCTACTTTAAATATCCAACTCCAGCAATTTATACCATGCTGTCATATTTTTCTAAAGACAAAAGTAAGCCATCCTCAAATAAGAAACCCCTGAGCGGATAGTAACCTTAAAAGGGGGTTTTGTTCTTAAATAAGATGTGTTATTCTCCAGCAAGATGTCCTCTTTGTCCCTTGCACTTAATCTGTGGATTTAAATTAGAGGGAGGAAAAAGAAAGGTGTGACCTTGGTACTCTCTCAGAATTTGTGCCACCTTAGAGTTCTGGTTTTTTTCTCCCCTTCACTGGATAAATAAAATATGTGAACAAGCCAAACCTGAACTGCACTGTCATTCTTTCACTGTGGCTAGTTTCTCTCCTCCATGTGATTTTCCCTTCTGAGAGGGAGTCGGCTCTGATGCTTCCCTGGGTGAGTGGAAGAATAAATGAAGCGATCAGCGCTCTGTGCACCTATCATAAAACACGGGGCAAGTCAGCACCCGTGGCTAGACAGGAGAAGTCGTTCCAGTTGCTTCAGGTTCTCTACCTTCCTGTGGAAATACCCTGATTTTACTCTTGAAGCTGTGTACAAGCCCCAGCATCCATGCAAGGCAGGCACCATCGTTCAAAGAAAGGTGTCCCTGCTCGCATCTGCCTGGTACACCACTGAACCTCTGGAAGGAGTCTTGACTCCGAAGCCTTCAGGTTGACAAGCAAGAGCTGGTGGGACTTGAGAACTGGTAGGTAAGGCACCATGGCAGCCATCAGGAGCTGCTTTGCTTCTCCAGGAAAAGCAGTGAAACCCCAGAAGGCCAGGAGGGATGAGTCTGTGGATCTGAAGGAGTGACTGAGCACCCCGAGCAGCCCCGATTCTGTGGGAGGGAGTGGGAGTGGGCGCCAGGGAGCACCCTCCCAGCCCCTGGTGGAGATTGAGAAAGGACAGCACTAGGGAGCCGTCTAGTGTTGGAAAGGCCACGGGCCACAGGCCACCAGAGAATGAGAAACGGCACAACTGTCAAAGCGCCTCCGGGGCCTGAAGAGCACAGACCTACAGAGAGCAACCCCCACCACAGCAGGCTCAGCGCTGCGCTCTGGCTGTCTGAAGGAACGGCCCGGAGGATTCATACAGCACTGGGGCCCTGCTGCTGGTCAGAGTTGGAAAATGCGCCACGGCTACTGGTCAGAACTGACGGATCGCAACACCAGCGCTCTTGTCCCCGCCTGGCTTCCCTTCCGTCCACCCCTTCCTCTTCTCCAGCGGGCAGGGAGCAGGTCGGGGGTCACTGGCGGGTTCTGGCTGCAGCTGCATGGAGCTGGCAGGCGGAGGTATCGTGCCTGGGCCGCGCAGCAGCCGGAGGACACCCTGGCCACCTGTCCTCCCTGGCCACCTGTCCTCCCTGGCTCGCAGTGCCTCAGGACCACACGGCCAGCTCCTCGAAGCCTCAGCTGCGCTTGCCGCCGCACCACAACCCACGGGGCGGCCACTTCACCACCCCTCGGCTCCACTGCTGCTTCTGGGCAGGGACCAGGAGGCCAGCTGCCCGCCAGGGCGTCATGTCATTGAGTGACTGAGTGTGACTGTGTGGGGATGTGTGAATGCACGTGACCGTGTGCTGGGGTACGTGACTGTGTAACTGAGGGCGTGTGTGACCATGTGAATGTGTGTGTGTAGCCGTCACACCGAGGCAACTCCGTTGTGACCGTGTGTGTGTAAGTATGTGTGTGTGTGTGTGTGTATGTGGCAGCCATACGGGTGCAGCTGCGTTCCTCAGACTGGGCCTCCACCACACTAGAGTTTGTTCCAGCAGGAGGCAGGAGGAAGAGCCTGGCCAGCTTCAGGCTGGTCTTGAATCTCCCAGGCGAAAGCACAAGCAGCCTCTGCTGACCTCCCAGCGAGACCCGCACCATGCTAGAGGCCTGGGAGGTTACCATGAGCTCCCCAGAAGCAGGAGCACTCAGAAGTCACCCTGGGATGCTCAAACAAAATATAACCAGACTGCCAGAAGAAATCACATCTCTACAGTGAAAAGCAGGACACTATGAGAAGAACATCAAATAGTTTAAAATACAAAAATCACTCAAAGAATACATTGAAATCATACTAGAAAGTAAAATATCTTCATTTAAAAAATGGAAAAATGAGGCCAAAAGTAAAGACATGCACGTTCAACAAAGCAGGAAAAATAGAGAAGAAACCATCAGTGAAATAATAGAAGAAAATTTCTCAAGGCTCTGAAATACAGAAGTACACAGATTGGAAGCACGTGTTGCATTTGCAGCAATATGATTTTTTTTTAAGTCAGACACGCTGTGGAGTTTTGGGACACAAAAGATGAAAGGATCCAAGAAGCTTCCAGAGAGAACAACAGGCCAGCTATAGAAGGATAAAAATCAAACTGGGAAAAAAGAGTGTGATCCCAGGCAGTAGATAGTAAGGTAGCTTTGAGCCTACAGAAAATACATGTTACTCTGATCAAGAAGAATAAAGAAAGCCATGGAAACTCCAGGAAGAAAATTTAAAAATAAACTGCACAAGGAAGTCATGGTCTGAATATTAAGCATGACCAGGACACAATGGGGAAGACGAGATAGAAGAAAAGAGAAACCATCAGAAATCCGGCTTTCCAGTGGGTCCATTCTACGTCTAGTAGGAAGGAGCTGACACCGTGAACCGGAGAGAAGACGGAACCAGGTCGCCCCGGGTTTCTGCAGTGACATTTCAAAGCCAGCATAATGCAAATGCTGCTGACTTGCTGCAACTTTCAAAATTGAACTGAGACCAAAAGAAAAGCCTCAGTTATGAAGTGGGCTGAATATGTGACAAGTCCGATGGTGTCATAATAAAGACAGAGCTGGCGAAGTTTGGACAACTGAAGGGAAAAGATAAGGGGAGACAAGGGCAAGGCACCTAATGTCCCAGTCTGACTTGAGTCAAGAGTAACGTCTCGGTTATTCAGGCTGCTAGTCACAACGGAACAGTGTAAACAAGGAGGCTTATAAACATGAGGAGTTCACTTCTCACAGGTCTGGAATCTGGAAGTCCAAGACCAAGGTGCCAGCAGACTGTGTCTGGTGAGGACTTGCTCTCCGGTTCACAGATGGCACCTTCTGGTTGTGTCCCCACATCGTGGCCATCCCATTCATAGGGGGTCCATCCCCAAAGTTTCTCTTTGGTGTCTCTTCATGCCATGGAGCCAGGAATGGGCTTCAGCCTATGACCTGGACATCCAATCTGTAGCAGTAACTATCCAAGGACTCTGGGAAGACACAGCGGCCTAAGTTTACCATTTAGGTATACATGTAGCCCAGTGATAGAGCTGGAACCAAACACCATGAGGGGGAGTAAAAACGGCAAGTTAAACCCTCATCTTTCACTGTAGGAGAGGGACTATTATTACCTCAGTTCAACCAAGAAACAATAAGTATGTTATTTAGAGCATCTGGAAGAAGCCTCTAGAAGAATGTCAATCAGAAGGTATTAGAGGAGGTTGCCGGTGTAGGGCTGGGGACAGCTGGAAGAGAGACAGTCCTAGTTACAGTCCCTACCCAGTGGCCCTATTTAAACTTCGGGCTCATCCCTGAGAGCTCCATGCTCTAGACAGGAGGATCCCAGCCTTAGGGACCCCCATACACAGGGATCTGTCAACGTGTGGGAAGGCCTCCAGGAAGTGACATTCAATCTGTGCCTGGAAATATGAGCAGAAGTTACCCCAAGTGGCTCCCCGCTGGACAGGGCGTTTGTTGCAGTTGTGTTTCGGGTTTGTGTTGAGGAAGAGAGTGGCCACGGGAAGAAGGAGGCCAGAGTGCTCGAGGCACAGGCGGCGGCAGCGTGTGCAAACGTTTGGCGCTGAGTGAGGGGAGCATGCGGAGAGAGTGGTGGGAAGTCCCTTCTCCCAGGGGCAGCCAGAACCAGGGGCAGCAAACTCAAGAGGCCCCTCTGCTGTGACTTCAGCATCAGCAGTGTCCCCAGAGCCCAGCGACAGGCCATGCCCAGGGTGAGTCTGGGTAATGCGAGGGCGAGGCTCCCTGCAGGACACCAAGGTCAAGCCAGAACAGAGGGGAGAACTCAGCAAGGACAACAGTGTGCAGTCATCATGGGGACAGCAGTGATCACAAGGTCACCGAGGAGCTGATGACCGCACCCCACCTTGAGGTGGCTTGGCCTGCTCCCCGGGTCCCTTTCTCAGCCTGTCGCCAGCCTCAGACTGGGGCTCTCTGCCTTCTGAGAAATGGAAAGTCAGCAGAAATGCCGGACTCTTTCCAGAAAGTGCCGTCTGACAAAAGCCACTGCTGTGTGCTGCCCCTGTGCCAGTCTTCGGCCTGTGGTTGGGCACAAAGGAGTGGGTGGTGTGTAGCCGTCCAGCCCTGCAGAGTTCTGCAGGAGGAGCTGGAGTTTGGAAATGGACCAATGCAGAGGAAATCACCAAGACAGCAAAGGCAGGTGCAGGCCTTTCTCTGAGCCAAGTAACGAGGTAAACATCATCATGTACTTTGTATTGAGCCATGATTCTCCTTGGAGGAATTCTAAGGTGACTACTATTCCATTCTACAAATAAGGAAATTTAGGCTCAGAGAGATCATTTACCCAGTAACTGCCCAAAGTCACACAGCATGGAAGTCATCTAACTAGCAGTTAAACCCAGGTAGCTGATTGGAAGACCACTCTCCCTTTGAACAGATTCTGCTAGAGAAGATGGGAAAGCAGCTGCATCTACCCCTCTTCAAGCCACACCTAGGTTAAACACATGCTTTATCATAGAGCTCAGCACTTTCCCAGGGTGCAGATACATGAGTAAGAGACAGAATGTACATAAGCTCTCTGTTATGGTTGGGGTATGCAATGTCCACCAGTACCCCAGAGGTGAGACTTTGGGAAGTGGTTGGATCCTGAGTCTCTGATCTCATCAGTGGATTAATCCATTGATAGCCGCATAGACTACAGAGTGGAGGCCAAGCTGGAGGAAGTAGGTCACCAGCACCGTGCCCTTAGAGGGTTTATCCTCTGCCCAGCCCCTTCCTCTTTCTCTGCCTCCCAGCTGCCAAGAGCTGAGCAGCTTTCCTCCCTGGGCCTTTCAACCATGATGTTCTGCCTCACCTCAGGGCCAAAGCAGCAGAACCAGCCAATCATGGGCTGTAAAATCTCTGAAACCATGAGCCAGAATTAATCTTTCCTCCTCTAAGTTGTTCTGTTAGGATTTTGATCACAGCAATGAAGAGCTGACTAACACATTATCACCATGTGAACATCGCAGGTAATCATAAGACTACACTGCGCTTGAGTGCGTGGCTGGCCCAGACTGCTCTGTGTGTTTTCCCAGAAACTTTCTTTTCTTTTTTTTAATTAATTTATTTATTCTATTTATGTTTACATGATAGCAGAGTGCATTTTGATTCATTGTACACAGATGGTTATTTTCTTATTTATTTCTTTTTTATATTTATTTATGTATTCATTCATTTATTTTTGGTATTGGGGATGGAACCTAGAGGTGCTTAACCACTGAGGCACATCCCCACTCCATTTTTTCTTTATTCTTTATTTAGTTTGAGACCAGATCTCTGCTAACTTGCCCAGACTGGCCTTGAACTTGAGATCCTTCTCCCTCAGCCTGTGTCACTGGGATTATAGGTATGCACCACTGAGCCTGGCTCTTGGAAACTTTTCAAGGGCAAATCTGCAGGCTCCTTAAAGGTGGGTCTTGTCTGACTCATAGTTCTCAACACCTAGCCTGATCCACAGTGAAGGATCAACACATTTGCTGAACTGAGTTCTTTGAGTTCAAGAAACTGCACTGATTGTGCCCAGCACCTCCTGATGACCCCCAGCAAGCCACAGATGGCAAGAATCAGGTTTCCCTGAGTGCCTCACACCCCTTGACCTGCCCTTAAATGCCTTTGCTAGCATTCCTGGAAAGTTCAGGGCCTGGAAGCCACAGAAGCTGGTGACATGGAGATGCCTGTCAGAAATGCAGAGGAGACTGTGCTACTGCAGCTGGAAAGGCTGAGTCCCTCGTTGCTGGGGACGCAGGGCCCACAGCAGGCCCCAGCTGGCTCCCTGGCAGCTGGAGGTGCAGCATGCTACATGACAGGGAGACCACAAGACGCTCGTCAGTGGTGGAGATGACAACTTGTAAAGCATCTCATTAACATGCTGCCCAGGCAAGTGTCTGGCTGCCCACTAGTGTGTCACAGGACACTGGTAGGTTGACCACTTCACAGGGGACGGCACTCACTTCGTAGACGCTTCCCGGTCTCCATTCCCATGCTCACCTGTGGCTGTTCTGCAGGGGCTATGGGCTAAGATCGACAGGCATTAGCACTCCGATGTAGCCAGGAAGACAAGCCTCCCCAGATCTACATGTAAACAGGTGGCGTGTTCCCTGGTGTGAAACTTACCAAAACTACGGTCGAGACCAAGGTCGGGACCATTAAACAGCAAGTAGGATGGCTTGGTCCACCCCCTCACACATGCGTCCTCACGCACATCATGTCACCGTCTCCCCTCTACGTGGGGCATCCCCAAAGTTAGTCAGCAGCTTTAGTTCCAGAAAGCAGCAGCTGCAAGATAGTAGAGGAAGTAGATCTGGGGAGCACTTGTGTGAACGAAATAGATCTGGGGAGCACTTGCACCAGTAATGGAAAAGCATCAAGAACCAACTCTGATTCAAAAGGAGGTAGTCGAGAAGCCAAACACAAACAGAAGGAAGCAGGGAAGGTGGCCAGGAGTTTCAGAAGATGTCAAAAACCAAAGAAGCAGCAAATAATTATAACACCTTCCTGCTGGTGCATTCTCACCTGTGCTGAGTGCTGAATGTACTTCTCTCCTCAAATCCTCTCAGGTCCCCAAGTAGCTTCTTATTAATTATCATCATCCTTGGTGTAAGGACAGACCAAGGGTCAGAGAGGTTGAAAGTTTGCCTCAGTCACACAGTAAGGTCAAAGCCCACACTCAAACCATGTCTGCTCCATGCAGGTCTGTGCACTGAAGTATGCAGACAGTGGCGTCATGATCGGGGAAGACAACAGGAAGCAGCAGGAGCCAGGCAAGCCCAGGAGGCTGGCGGACGAGGGCTTCTGTCAGAACAGCCAGTGGAAATGCAGACCGACCCTTCTCTGCTCAGGGCACCTGTGCTGTCTGGGCGGTCCTGGAAAGGAGCCGCCTGACACCAGTCTTGGCTTAAAAACCACCTGCTCCAGTTTCTCCAATGGAAGTGTCTGCTCTCCTTCCTGTGGAGGTCTCTGTCTTTATCTTGTGTGTCCTATTGTACTTCTGATCTTGGAGAATAGTTAACTCCATGCATGTCACCATCTCAACAAACACTGGTCACCTACCATGGGGTAGGACCATGTTGAACTTGCTGACATCTGGCTGATGGGAACGTGTAGAGGCAGCTGGCTCCTCCTGCTAGGACACAGGGACACATGCTCCTCCTCCATTAGGTGCCTCTGGGAAGTGTCTGCCCAGCTAGTCTACAGTCCCTCTTTCATCTAGCTCCAGCCCTGAGGCCTAGTCTGTCCAGCAGTAGTAGGCATATCTCACCTGGGCCTGCCCTTCCAGAAGCTCCCACATGGTCCCACCTTCCTATTTTGCCATCAGCTGGCTGGATGGCAACACTCTAGGCACCTGAGAGTTGAGAGTAAGCTGTCCCTGTCCACCTATATCCTAGAACTGTTAGTGTGCAGTTCCCAGCCTCCCCTCTATACCTTGGTTTCATGGGAATGAGAGATGATGTCTATCATGCTAAAACATTGAAATTTTACAGTTTTCCATTAAAATTAACCAGAAGGGTAATATTCAGCAGCCACCATGGTAAATTCAGGAGGGAGAAGATCTACATAGACGCCATGAAGCCTGGGGCCTCGATAGTTAACGCACATGTCAAGATAGAGCTATAGTCTCATGGCCATGCAAGACAGAGAGATGGAAAAGGAAATGAGCCTTCTTTCCCATCATGGAATCCCTCAAACAACAAACAGTATTTGAATGGGGAATTAGGAATAGTCTGGTCATAGACTCCTATAAATAGCATGAAAACAGACATCTTGCTATCCACCCTAACTTCTTTTTTTAAAAAAATTTTTAGTTATAAATGGACATAATATTTTTATTTTGTTTATTTATTTTTTTCCTGTGGTGCTGAGGATGGAACCCAGTGCTTCACATGTGCGAGGCAAGCGTCCTGCCCCTGAACCACAACCCCAGCCCCCACCCTAACTTCTTGAAAGGAAAAAAAAAAATCTATATCAAATCAAAATCCAACCCTACAACATTCAGGTCTCAAACATATACTACGCAAGAAGTGTACAACTCCCAAGTCAAAAGAATGTTCATAAAAGTTGGTCTTAGATCCTGAAACTGGTAGCGCACTAGCAAAATGAAATGGGAAACCTCTCCAGAGAAATTTCCACAACCTGTAGTATAAATGGTCTCGTGTAACATGAAGAATGCAAGGATGAGCTCACCATAAAGATGTACATTCCACGCAAGGGCAGGCAAGATCAGCAGACATGTCAAATAGACACACCAGAAGCAGAGGTGGTGATTTTAAAACTTCTGTGTGTATAACTGAGTATTTAAGTTTGTATTTCAAAAATATGAAAACTATAAAGAAGGAACAAAAAGCATAAGATCCGAACAGACAAAAGGACATATTTCAAAGATCCAAACAGCTTCTAGACATGAGAAGTACAGCCACTGACTTCAAAAACAAAATGAAATCAGTAGCAGATCAGATGCAGCTAAAGAAAGATTTAAGGAAATGAATGAAGGTGTAAAGTCATCACCTATCCAGGATGAAAATATAAATGGGACAAAGCATAAAATATTGAGACTTGGAAAATGAATTAAATTCCAATATGTATCTAAGAATAATTAGAAAAAAAGAGAAAAACAGAAATGTAGTTCAGATAATATTTGAAATAATACTTCTAGAATTTTCCAGAAACTTCTGAGAATTTTCTAGAATTAGGAAAGGGGGGGAAGTAAATAGAAATATCAAAATAAAAGAATAACATGAAATCAAATATATGGAAATTGAATAGATTCCCTTTTAAAAGAAATATTTATAGATGGGATTTTAAAACCTAGCTATGTGTCATTTACAAGGGATATTCTTGTAGCATAATGGCATAGAAAGGTTGAAAGTAAAAGAATGAGAAAAGATATACTCCATATAACACTAAGAAGTTGTCACAGGAGTATTGACAGCCGAAGATATAGCATAGCCCTTTAGCAAGACCATGAATGCATATCATTGTCCTGCACACAGATGCAGCTGCGTCTGATTCTTACTCCTAAAGGGTATTGAAAAGAACATATATCCCAGATCAGTAATACACACAACGAATAATACGTACAGAGGCTGTGTTATTCTTTTCTAGTAAAGATATGTTGTCTGACACAAGCTTTTGCAATTAAGGGTATTAGTTTGTTAAATGGTGGTAATATGTTATTATCATAGTGATCCATCCTGTTTTTGTAGTAGGCAGGCTACTAAGTTAACACGGAGTAATGAGGATGGCCACTCCCGCATCCTTTCAATGTGTAAGAACAGCACTCCTGATTTTTCTCAATGTGTGAGACTTCCTTGGCCTAGGAGGGAAGCTTCAAGGGCTCCCTGTGGCTGTTACTATAACAGCTCTTACTCTGCCCTTCACTGGCACTGAGATGAGGGTCCTGTCAACTGCTAAGGGCGACATTACCAAGTGTGCATGAAGGAAACGATTACGGGTGAGTGTGTGGACCCACTCACTGTGTTATGGTTCTTGACCAGGACGCTGTTCATTCTCTGGCACCCACATGCTCTACTCTAATAGAGGAGGCTCCTTTGTCACCGTGCATTCCCCAAAATCAGTGTCGACGGGATCCTGTTTCCAGCCCTTGCTCAACAAAGTCACCTCCCTTTCCTCAGCCGAGGTTCTCTGAGTTAACAGCTATAGGTTCCTCTGAGGAAGCACTAGGGAATCACTAAACTACACCAGGCATGATGTTTCAGGATCCTTTCCTCTGGGACCCAAATTTTTCAGTGGAAGTGTTCTAAGAATTTAAAAAAAAAAAAAAAAAAACCTCAGGAAGTAAACCAGGCAAAATTTTTTCTGTTTGTTAGGGCAGCTGACCTCAACCTTCTGCTCAACCATTCTTTACACCATAAAATAGAATATCTTATGCAATGGCCTTTGATCACTTCCCATCTCTCTTGCCTTTAGAGATCACGTATGGACCTTCTCTACAGGTCCGGAAAGTCAGGGCCTTCCAGGAGCCGTTCCAATACTGCTGTCCATAATAAAAATGACGCCCACCGTGCCTGTGCTGGCTAGTGCGGTTTGGGGATCCTGTCATCTTGATTACTGCCAGAGAGCCCAGATCTCCAACAGCACCTCCTACCTCCTATCCCAGCCTACAGAGGCAGGCCCCCACTGAGCCTCTCTAGGGTGCTGACGCCCTCCAGTACATAGGTGGCCTTGACGTGTGTGTCCTCTAAGCCCTCCCAACGTGCCCATGCCAATGTGCCTTCTGATTTCTGCTGCCATGGTCAGCTGTGACCGTCTGACATCTCTGCTGCATGTAGTTAGGACTTGTGATTTCTGCAGTCTACCAGGAGGCATCACAGCATATGGGAACAGTCTCCAAGGGCCCTTGCTATGCAGTCAAACCTTGTGTCACCAAAATATGCCCCCAAATTGACAAATTCCTCCTCATCCAGCAATATATTCTTCCCATTTGATCCAAAGCCCTCAGGTCCACTGTAGACGTAACACCCTGAAGCTTGCAGGAGGGTGAACATTGTCTTGCGAGGGGTCCGCACTGTTTGAGGCCTCCACATAAACTTCAAGAGAGGGTGGGGTATGTATCCTCCAACCAGTGAGAGTAGATCATTTCTGGAGACCTAAAGCTTCCGTGGAAACTGGAAGAGGTCCAAAGCTCTCAAGTGCCTCTGCCGGGATAGTCCCGCAGCAAGTCCTGGGGCTCCAGCTCCTCTTCATGGAGGACCTGACATTGCCACACGACTTACCCAGGGTGAGGACTCAGCCTCTCCTATTAAGCCCCAGGTTTGGTCTTCAGCTCTATTGGCCTTTGAACATAGGAGAAAAGGAAAACTTTTTAATGCTACCAATTAGACCCACTGAATTTCACATTTAGCCCAAAATTGCTATGAATAGATTGATCTTATCATTTTCTATCTTCAATTATTAAAGAAAATCAGAAAAACCCAATCCCGTATCTGCCTTAGAGTTACCATTTCTCTACATGCTACCCAATCCAGACTCCGCACTGCTGCTCCATTCCTTTCTGTCTGTAAGCATCACTAGGGACCACAGGCGACTCTCACCGCCACCGCGTGCCAGAGACTACCAAGTGCCACGTGCCTCCAGGTGGGGTGCCCATCCCTGCCCAGCCAGCCAGCTACCCACCTCCAGAAGTCAGCCCTCCTTCCACTTCCCTAGCAGGTGCTGCTCAGGTAATTAGCCCTGTTCTCTGTCGGGTCTCCGAGGTACAGAATCCTGGGTGGAGATTCTTTCATATTTTATGGAAGGAGGGTTCTCCAGAGGACTAGGAGATGACAGAAGGGAAGGAAAAGCAAGGGTGTGGTCCAGCTGAACAGCAGTGACAGCCTGAGCCCACGGGAGCTCTGGAACACAAATCACACCACAGACGCGGCCCTGCCTTCAGGCAGGTCGGTCAGTCATGGACTGCAAGCCAAGCGGGCAGAGATGGAACCCCCTGTCCGGGCAGTGGCTGTCTGACTGAAGGCAATTCTCTGTGCAAGCCAACACTCAGGGCAGGTGGTGGAAGAGAGCACCAGCCAAGGAAAATGGGAGCTGGGCGGGCACCTACACGCCCCCCAGCCTCACCCAGCCAGCCAGAAGACAGACTCACAGCTGCCTCCAGCAAAGGACAATACAAAGTCAGTCACATCAAAACGTGTGATGCATACTGGTAAATTTAAACCTCCAAAGCATATGTTGGAAATGAAGAACGCCAAAATGTAATTAGCAAGATGTTCAATTTGAGTTATAGAAAACACACATAGAGAGAAGGATATATTAGTGATAAAAACAGAAAAATATAAAAAAGAGCAGTATAGAGGCTCAAAAAACAGTTTTTAAAAAACATTAATGAAAATAAATATCTAAAAATATTGAAAAAGAGAAAAGCGTATATAAACAATATTACAAATGAAAAAAAGAACATGGCTACATTTAGGCAAGGGTCTTTAAAAGCTCTAAAATAATGCTACACGTAACTTTTGGCAAGTAAATTTGAAAGTATGAAAGAAATGAACAATTTTTAAATAAATATGACTTGTGAATTTTGTTCAAAAAAATAAAACCTGGATAGGCATACAGCCAGTAGATAAACTGAATTTTTAAACAAACTACTTTAAATATACATATAGGATACCAAGCTGAGGCCCTTTTCCAAATAATCACTCTCTGAAGAAAGAGATGATCCAAACCTACAGACTTTTTTGTGCATAGGAAAAAAAAGAAAAAGTTCCTCCTCGTTTTATGAAACCCATATAACCCTGATATTATAATCAGAAAACGAATGTATAGTAGCAATCAAAATAGATTCTATTCACAAACACAGACACAAAATTTTTAATTACTGTCAAGTCTAGCCACATATAAAATGCATGCATATCATCAATTATTGTGCGTCCTAAGAATAAAAAGACAGCTTGACACCAGGGAAAAGGTAATGCCATTCACAGCACTTAAGAAACTGAAGGAGGGATTTGGCAGGATGGCAGAGTGGACAGGAAGCACTTCCTGTTTGCTCTGCAGTTGGAACTTGAACGACAGGAATCCAGCTTCACAATGAGCTGAGTGTCTTAAGAAAACCATTAAAAGTCATTATTTAAGCCCAGAGACTCTGGTGTAGAGAATGGAGGAGATGAGGAAACACACCCGGCCCAGCAGGGGAGGCCGTGCTGTGTCACCACAAAGGGAGGGGCGACACAGCGGGAGGGAGAAACCAGGCCCACTGGGCACAGGGTGTGTGCTCCGCGTTCCTCAGGTTCCACAGGAAGAGCAGGTGCAGATGCAGCTCGGGGAGTCCATGCCCAGTCTTGCTCTACAGGAACCCCGGAATCCTTAGCCAATGCTTCCCTTCTGCCTCAGCCCGTGCTGACTGCGAGACCTAAGCCCCCGTGGCCAACCCCAGCCCTGGACAGTTACAGAAAAGAGTGGATCCAGGGGGTTCATAAGTGGTGCAGAGGAGCGTGCAACCTGCTCTGCTTTTGAGCCACGCAGTGCACAACCCACCAGCAGAGAAGGAGCAGGTCCAAGCAGAGCTGATTACACGAGGGACAGGACAGTGCATCCTGACCTCCCTGGAGCTCTAGGCATGAGTGACCAGCTGAATCGGAGGACAGAATTGATCAGGTTGGCATGATGACACTCAGGAGGGAGACTTGGAAATTCATATTTGGGTGGCAGGCAGGCGACAGGAAAGCTGCCGTGCACCATCCACCCAGAGAAGTCTGTGGCTCTGCCCTCCGAGTAGAACCGAGGGAGGTGCCAGGAACCCAGATGCCCTGCCAGGACTGACATCTACCAAGGGTGCAAGGATTAAAGAGCTCCTGAGCACACCCTCCATATAAAGGTCCAAAGTTCCATTTAGAGCTCGTCCCCTGCAATGGAACTGCCCCAACGGATCTCTGCCCTACTTCCCACCAGGCATCTAAGATGTCCAACCGCAATCTCAGTAGAAGGCACTTCCAGTTCCACCCCCTTCTCTGGCCTGCAGAGAAGCTGAGGGCCCTTCCTACCAGCTACACTTCCAGCAGAAACGGCAAAAACCCCAAGACGAGGTTGGGTTTAACATCACCAGCCCTTAGGAATGCACAGAAGGACCATCTGAAAGAGGATGCAAATACTCAGCTCAGCTACCTCACTGGGAAAATTTAAACATTTTTAAATTAAGATGTTTTCTTTTTACTTCTAATGATTTTTAGTTGTTTCCCTGGCTATATTTGCTGATTGCCTTGGACATATACCTATACACCTGAGTTTGTAGGGTTCTCTTTCCTATTTTACCATCTCTTTTCCTTTTATTAGTCTTTTCCATTTCATTCTGTTTTCTCAGAGGTAGTGATTGGGGGAGTTGTCTGTCTTTTCTTTGGTTTTGTTTGGGGGTCTTGTTAGCGGGTTTGTTGTTTGACCTTGGCATTGGTGCTGCTCTGCTCTACGTGTGCTTCTGTTCCTCGCTCTTCCTCTCCTCACCTCTCCCTCCAATAATAAAATACCTTGTTCTCTCCCCTCCACCTCTGCCTTCTTGAGGGCTTTCATCCACGACCCTGCTCCCACTTTTTCTTCTCCTGCTTTTCAAATATTCCAACCTTCTATCCGCCTTCACACCCCAACTTCCTTACTCTTCCTGAGTTACATTTTAACATCCCTTTAATCCCTGTAGTCTGCCCCTTTGGGGAATGGAGCAAGGGATTCTCAGGAAGCCACCCCGTCATAGCAGCTCCCCAGGAGTGAATTGGAACAGCAGTTCAGCACAGCCAAGTGACAGGGGCAAAGAAGTCCTTGACGTGAAACAGGCCATCTGAGGTCTGGGAGGAGGAGCCGGGCTGGCACTGGAGCCTGGGGGGCAGAGACCAGTTAAACTCAGAGCACATCTAGAGTGCCCTGAATCATCCCTTCCAAGCCTAGACAGGGCTGGAGGATGGGCATCTCACTCACCTCCCCGCAGCGTGGTCTGAGACTCCCTTCAGCCAAGAAGGGAGCAAAACTGAACCCCTACAGCAAAGCCTGCACAGTGACTCTCCTGGCAAGTTGGGCTGCTTGAGGGCAGAGCTGAGAACGACCACACTGCACCATCACTGAGTACCGGCAAGGAAACACCTACTTCAAAAGCCTGACCAAGACAAACAAACAAACAAACTGGCTCCCTGAAAACGCTGCAAGAAAAACAGTAAGCCTCAACTCCTCCACAACACAGAATTAAAGTAGTACAAGAATAAATACAGTTTAGAAGCCATTTTTACCTTCCTTATTAAAGCTGAGCTCTTGTCCAGGAGCAGTGGAGCGGTGGCCTGGTGGGCTGGAGTCAGGCAGAGACACCTGCTCCACGCAGCACCACTGCAGAAGCCCACACAGCACTGGAGCTCTGAACCCCAGGCATCCACCAACCCACAAACTCAGTCTCCAGCTTCCCCACAAGCAGTGAGTAGCAGAAGAAAGGCCAGCCTGGATGGAAAAGTTCAGACTCAAGGGCTAACCAATAGCGTTGGTACTTTTCCAAACACTGATTACGTAAATTTGGACCAGAAGTGTTGAGCCAGGTGCTAGATTAGCACCCTTAGGAGGAGCCCTATCAGGACCCTTTCTTATTCCAGGAAGTGATCAGTTTCTGTTCTCACACTTGGCCAAGTCGCGCTCCTCTCACCCTTGCTGTCTGTCTTCTATGAATTCCAGTCTTTGAATGTGTGATAAGAACTTGGCGTTGGGCTGCTGGAGTCTGTTGCAACAAGGAAGGGCACAGCCTCTGTGAAGAGCGGTAACACTGAGAGCCGCTGCACACCACTCAGCAGTAGTGGAGAAGACGCGGGCTTTGTGGACTGTGACCCTTGCAGCTGCCACCAGGAGGTAGGGTCTGCTGTAATTAGCTGCGAGCACTAAAATGGGCTCTCTCAGCTGCACAGGTCTGTCGTTTATGCAGACACCACCTGCCCACAAAAACAGACAATTGAGTTTCATATCCGTCTCTGCTTTATTATCTAGCTTCTCAACCAATTCAAGATAATAAGTCAATTTTGCCACTCAGATTAGTGGGTTGTTGAGGATGTTGTTAATAAGTATGTTTTTAACATTTACTAGTATAAGGCATTGTTATGAAGTGGCTGTAATTGCAATTAGTATATCCTCTCAATGAGGTGTTAGAGACTAGATATAGTAATGAGTTCAAGTTGAGTGAAAATCTTTGTTCCTAGACATTCACCCAACCCAGAACACAGGAAATATGAAAGCAGCTCACTAAAAATTTCTTTATATAAAATAGAAGCAAAAATCATCCCAGAAGATGGGCAGAAATACAAGACAAAAAAATCAAGGGAACAGGGGCTGGGATTGTAGCTCAGTGGTAGAGCGCTTGCCTCGCATGCGTGAGGCCCTGGGTTCGATCCTCAGCACCACATACAAAGCAATAAAAAATAAAGACATTGTATCTATCTACAACTAAAAAAAAAAAAATTAAAAAAAAAAAAATCAAGGGAACACTCTTCCCAAATAGCTCACAATAGTGGGGGAAGTGCCAGAAAAAGAATCTAGCAAAGTTATAATTAAAACATCCAAAGTCCTAAAAGAAGATACAAGAAATGAACTAAGAGGAAATACAACAAGTGAAAGAATGTTTCCATAAAAAGATAGAGATTCTGAAAAGAAAACAAATCCTGGAAATGAAAGGCATAATAAATCAAATTTAAAATTTAATTGAAAGCATCACTGATAGACCACATTAAAGACAGATTCTCAAAGTGTATAATCTGGAAAATCAAGTCGACAATAAAACATATTAAAGGACCATGACCAGAACATCCAAGAGATCTGGGATGACATTAAGAGGTCAAATCTAAGAATCAATGGTTTAGATGAAGGAACTGAAGTACAAACAAAAGGAACATATAAGCTATTAGAAGGCAGGTTCCTCTCATCTCTAAGAAAACCATTGGTAAACAGCATACAAAACATGTTTGTGGGTGTGTGCCGTACAAAGGGGCATGTGAAGCATCGTGATCCAGTCCTTTTTTTAAAAAATATTTATTTTTAGTTGTAGATGGACAGAATATCTTTATTTTTTATGTGGTGCTGAGGATCGAACCCAGTGCCTCACGCATGCTAGGTGAGCACACTACCACTGCGCCATAACCCCAGCCCCCATGATCCAGTCCTTTTTCTTGTAACTTTCGGATATGATCTCTTGGGATTAGCAAGATTGAGTGTGCAGGTGCCTGCATTTCCTTGAGGCTGCTTACCAAGTCCTCCTGTTCTTTTTTGAAGAAGGCTGGTCTGACAGTGGCCTGTGACAGAGAGTTAATCCACAGGTTCCCTGGCCTGCTAGCACTCCTTATGCCAAAACTCTACCTTTAAGTCATTGTAAGTTACAGTAAGAGATGATGTCTGGGCAAGTGGATCTCCTGTTTAATTCAAAGGTATCGTGGCCCTTGAATGTTCCACAAGAATTCAAGTTCAACTGGTCAGGTTCTGTGAAGACTCTTGTTAAGATTTTGAATAGCACTGTGTAGGTGTTTATGTTACAATGTGCTGTATCCGAGGAGCTTGCTGCCAGGCAGCCCTCTTGGGATGCCTTTCCGCATTGCCATTTCCTTCTGAAGAAGGAAGCTCATTAGTAGAAGACTAGAAACCAGGTGGATGATATATCACCAAAATTTAGTTATCTTGAGTATAACCAAGTGAAAGAACAGAAGAATGAAGAAAGTTGTTGAAAAACATTTCAGAACAAATGTCTTCTCTTGTATGCTCACTAACCCCACCACCACATCTCACTGTGCCGTTTTGGACCTGGTAAGGAAAGAGACTTCTTGTCATCTGCTGCAGCTGCAGTAGCAAGATAGCACAGACTGGGTGGCTTAAACAGCACACATTTATGTTCTCACAGTTCTGGAGGCTGGAAGTCCACAATCCAGGTGCCAGCAGGTGAGGCCTCCCTTCCTGGCTTTGGACAGCTGTCTTCACAAGGTGGACAGAGGGAAAGCTCTGGTGTCTCTTCCTCTTCTTATAAGGGCAGTCCTACCGGATTAGCATCCCACGGTACCACCTCACAGAACTTTAATCACCTCCCTAATGGCTCTGTCCCTTAATACAGTCACACTGGGGCCTCAACACATGGATTTAATTCATACTTGCATTCTCTTCCAATCCTGAGCCAAAAATTTGCCTAACCCATATTGGGAACTTGGTATATGACTAAGGCAAATTATAAATCAATGGGGGAAAGACAATGTGTTCAATAAATAGTGCTAAGACAATTTGTCATTCAGGTTAAAAAATAAACAAATTGAATGTATAACCACAACACACACAAAAGTAGTCCTGGTTGACGAAATTCTAAATGTGAAAAACTAAACTTAAAAAAAAAATAGTAAGAATTATAATATATATAATTGAATTCAGAGTTCAGATTTCTTAAATAAAAACAGAAAAAATTAATATATTAGCATCAATATTAAAAATATCTAGGCTAATATCACTTTTAGAAAAGCAAAAAAATAAATAATAAACTATAAACCAGCAGAGATATTTGTAAAGCATATGAGCAAAGAATATGAAGAAAACATGAAGTTTTTTCCAAACAATAACAGAAATCTACAACCCCGTAGGAAAAAAATGAGAAAAATACATGAATCAGTAAAGGGGAATCTACAGGCAATAAATAAGACCATAAAGGTGCCTGTTAGTAAGCAAAAAACACACATTTCTTAAATGCCAGACAAACAGAAAGGAATCTAACGACCAAGTTGCCACAGAGCTAGAGGATGGCACCAACTGAACGTGGCCTCCGGGTATCCAGGGTGAGTGGTGGCTGGCTCTGTAGCCCAGGACAGGAACATGGGAGTGGAGATGTGTGTCCAGGGAACAGAGAAGTGGGGTTTGGAGTGACTGGGGTTTGCAACCTAGAGGTGTCACACAGGTCTGGAGCTCCAGGGAGAAGCTGGCCTGGAGACACAGATTGGGAAGCCATAAGCACCCATGCTGTTGTTAAGATGTAATTGTGAATGGGACAGCTAGGAGGACCCGGAGGATTCGGAGAGGAGGAGGAGCAGCCTGCTGTACACCAGCCGTCAGGGCGTCAGGGACAACCAGGAGGACCTAACAGTCGCCCAGAGCCAAAAAGAAGAGCAGGCAGCGAACAGTGAGCCAAAGGAAATGGCCCCATCAGTTTTCAACCTAATGGGGGGAGGGGGTTGCATCTTTAAATCACTTTTGTTCCTTTTAAACTAATGAAATTGTTAAATCAAGGAAAAGTAAAGAGAAAGACATTCCTGTGTCATTTGTCTTTTTAATGGAAGATCGCGTTTGACTATGAGAGCATCGGAGAGACTCTGCAACAATTTAATAGATTAAGTCCCATTAGGGGAGAAAAAAGAAAAACACCTGGGAACCTTCAGGAATGCTGCATGTTTATTTTCATAAATAAGTATAAAATAGCAAATGAACACCAGCAATTTTACAACACCTTGCAGAAATTACAGTCATTTTTGGTAATGGAAGGTTCCAGTGCTCATTAACCATGTGGTCTAAAGAGATTTGACTCTGGCAATCGGCGGGCCCCCTTCCATCCCAGGGTTTGCTTTTCCTTCTTGTGGAATGACAAAGATAAACCGGTCACGTGCCAAAGAGGTACAGTAATGTGCTCTCCACAGTTACGGGATGCAACTCACATGTATTGGGGCTTTCAATAATGTTGTTTTTCAAATTTAGAAGGGAAAGAAAAATTATTTTAATTCAGCAGAGTAAAAGCAGTCAATATCCCACCAGGTAAAGCAGAATTTTAGCCAAACTGTAAAACTGAATACATCCCTATGGACATGTGTATGTAAGATGTGTGTAGTTACGTAATCTATTCTGTTTCTAAGGACACCATTATTTACCACAAAAATTCTGGACCTGTGTTTCTGTAAAAACATTTCATAAAAGAAAGTGATTTTAATAAAATAAACAACATGCATATGAAACTATAAAAAGTTGTATATAATGAAGTTTAATATCTACGCTAAATTGAAACATCAGTACATTTTACGGTGTTTAACTGGTACATGATACAAGTCGAAATGTTTCTACTGTGTTCATGAAAAGTGCCACAAAAAGGATTAATACATGAAATGTTAGCAACACAACATAATACAAGCCATAAACCATCCAAACACATTTTAATTATATAAAAGGCAGATATGTTTACTCAAAAGATACAACTAAAACTGTTGCATTTTAGAGTGTGCACTGATACAGAAATAAAAAAAACTGCTGAGAATGTGAGCAA
Organism: Geosciurus inauris; assembly: GCA_004024805.1. Classification (NCBI taxonomy): domain Eukaryota; kingdom Metazoa; phylum Chordata; class Mammalia; order Rodentia; family Sciuridae; genus Geosciurus; species Geosciurus inauris. The sequence goes on along the minus strand of PVHX01017174.1, from coordinate 3,165 downwards.
AACACAAATAATTTTCCTTCAGAGAAAGAATCTGAACATCATAAATCCTATGAAAATGTTAACCTTTACAACTTAACCTTTCTTTACAACGTCAACAATCACCCATTATTACTGTACATGTTAAAGACTCAAGACACAAGAGGAACATTGAAGAAGAAATCAAAATAGGCATTCTTCAAACTTCTAAAATTGACTACAGTTGCCTCCCTTCCCCTGTGTCACTGCATTTGTGACAATAACTGAAACGTTCCATTGAGCTCTGGGTTTCAAGCTGATAGAACTGCAGGAAATTATCTGGTCCCATCTGTAGACTAAAGCTCAGCCATTGCTGGCTGAAGCCAATGGCGCTCCGTTAGTTACCTTCTGATTTATACATGCTTTACAGGAGCCAGACATTTCGTAATTCTTTCCTAATTCCCCACCTCCTACAGGATGTTATGCCTCATCAAGAGCAATATTTTGTTCCTCACTAACATATGGGAACACGTGTTCATTCTCCATCTGTCACTCAAACTTCATGGGAGGAGATATACAAATTTCATGTGGGAAAAACAAAAATCAGACCCATCTATCTATATACTAGGACACTTTTTTAAAAGCAAAAATATTATGATACTCGTAAAAATGATTTTCAAAGCCAAAGAACCACATGTGCTCAGTGCTTTAGAAAAACAGAGAACCTTAAGGGAAAAAAAAAATGATTCCATTCCAGGAGGATGTTACATTACACAAGAACAGCAAAACACTTCTGCACTAACCTCACATGACAGAACCAAGTGGAGTCTTTCCGTCCATTTGTGGTGCTGGTGGCTAGGGGTCCTCGACACACAGGTAAATCACACACCATCACCAACAGGCATTGACCTTTTGATGGAGCCTGTGTTGGTGTGCAATATCCACACTCAAAGCACTTGGTCCTTAAGCTGGTGGCAAGAACTGTACTCTGATCACTACAGGAAAACAAGATATGTCTGTCTGGGTTTTGCTATGATTTTTTTTAAAAACTTAACATCCTTTCCTTTTTCACTAATATGTTGGTAACCCTCTTATTTTGAGAAAAACATTAAATTCCTTCAAGTCTCGGAGAACCAATATCAAAAGCACCATGGTATCTAGCATTGCTTAGCATTTCCTCTCATGCTTATACACATGGCTTCTCTCAGTTCCACGCAGAAGGGCCTCAGCCTGAACCCCTCAGTGTCCGACAGCCCCTCTCACTGCTGCAGAGCATGCGAGGGCATCTCTGTGAGCATTTGACATTCATCCATGTATTATATTTCTGTTCAGATTGGCAACAGTTCAGATATGACTCTTTCTGCTCAGCAATTAACCTTTTTTAACTTCAGAAAATGAAAGTGTAGAGCTAATTCCTGAGGACAATTAGTCCATGAGACCCAGAAGGTATACGTCTTGGGGTCCTACAGTCACAATTTTAGATACATAGTTTTTTTTCCTAAGCGAATGAACTCCACCCTTCGTGCACAGGATAGGTTGTCCAGTGGAAATTTTGAGGACAATGGTTGATGAGCTGTGCCCTGGCAGCTTAATTTCATCTGATGGTTTCACAGCTCTGAGCCCACAGAGATGCCCATGGGCTCTAAGCCACATATGTGGGATGGTTTTTCTCTACACCCGGGGCAAGAGCTGACGCTATCAGAATGAAGCAGAAAGTGTGATTGTGTCACACTCTTCCTATGGGTCTGTGGTCTACTAGTCCTCCCCTCTCTCCCCCAGAAGAAGGAAAAAAACTCTTAAAGTAAACGTCCCCCTATGGCCACAAAGGAAAAATAATGAGTACAAGTTTTTTGCCAGCCATAGTATGATATATTACAACCAGAAGTCCCTGGGTACTCAGCCGCTGTTCCAACAGAAGCTAAGCAGGTATAGGCCCTAGCCTAAAAAGGACTTCAGTCAGAATCTTTATTTGCTCTGCAAAACTCCTCATGTTCCAGTTCTACTAACAAACCAGCTGTTCACAAGTGCCTTAAAAATTCAAATAAGTTTAAAAAAGCAGTTGAGTGACATTAAAACTAGGAAATCTGCATCTATAGTATTGTGAAGAGGTAACATCTCAAAGCATCACATTGGTTATTACGTGAAAGCAATGTAAGGTTTTTACAGCCCCCCTGTCTCTCTCCAAGACAATACATGAGGCCTAAGCCAGAGCTCTCCCATCCACTCACATAAATGGTCCTGCATCCCCCACAAAGTGTTCATTTGTGGAGCTAGCATGACATGGGGACCACCTTCCCACAGACAAAACTACCACCTTTGGGACGTGAAATGACTTTCAACATTTATGTTAAAATCATATCCAAAGTGACGTCCACAATTTTAATTCTCTGAGTGATCTCTTGCTTGGTTAGATGACTTATATCATTTATTTATTGTTTTAAGTAATATGTTTGCAACTTGTCTAAAGTGCTAAGGTGTTATTCATTCTTTCATGGTAGGTCACAGTTTTGTCTTGTCAACAGGTGTTAAAATGCGCACACACAAGAGAAGAATATGTCCCCATTTTTAAAACGTTATGATAGTTATTGTGACCTATACCTTCTTGAAGTATACTTAAAATTCCAAATTTTATTTCCCATGTAAAATATTAATGTCATGCTTCACTAAAATGATTCACAAGAAATTCCCTAAAACCTAAGTTTCATAGTATAATGAAGAGAAGAACAGGAAGAGAAATATTTTTATTAAAGAAGAAAAGAGAGAGAGAGAGACGCTTCAGTGGTAGAAGAAAAAAGAAGCAATCTTCTGGAGACTTAGTTAAAAGCTCTTATAGTTAATCTCAAGTTTAAAGTCACTAAGCCTGGAGCAAGTAATGGTTGTCTGGAGCAACCAAAGCCCAGCTGACCCACTTCCCCAGCCACAGGAGATGGCTGCCTTCCATCCATAGTGCTTGACACTGCCCTCCTGAAAAGGTGAGCCCACTTAACCAAAAGAAGCACCATCTAGAAACATAGTGCCCTGTTTGCAACTCACACTCCCAGATGACTATATCCTGTGTCACCATCATCTCCCTGAAATACTGTAACAGTATAATCTCTGCTCATACTTCCTACTTGTGGGAGATACTGCAATAGCTATTAGGAGAAATACATCTATTTTCCAATTATTACAAAGTGCTTTATATAACTGCCAACTATTTTGATTCCAAAC
>PVHX01017173.1:0-40921 GCA_004024805.1 Geosciurus inauris | reverse complement strand
TTTTTTTTTTTGGTACTGGAGATTGAACTCAGGGGCACTCGACCACTGAGCCACATCCCCAGCCCTATTTTGTGTTTTATGTAGAGACAGGGTCTCACTGAGTTGCTTAGCACCTCGCCATTGCTGAGGCTGGCTTTGAACTCGCGATTCTCCTGTCTCAGCCTCCCTAAGTGCTGGGATTACAGGCTTGAGCCACCGCACCAAGCTCGGCTTGTGCTATTCTTAAGCCACCCAAACAATGTTTATTTCTCCCATAGCACTGGATGCCATACTTCATTTCAGGTAGCCCGCTGAAGATTTCATTGCGGCTTAGCTCAGAAATCCCATTTCCAAGAAATACTTTTGTTCCATCAAATTCTTTGGCTCCTTTCTTACATTTCCCTTTAATATCAGAGTACACAGAAATAACATCTCCAGCTTTCATAACTAGGAAAAGAAGAAAATTAAATTGTATCAGCCCATGCTTTAGCAGAATGGCAAGAAGGTCTTCAAGCTACAATCAGGGTGTCTAGGGACATAAGCAGTGGAAATGGAGCCATTCAAATTTGCTCATTGTTTCAATATAATCCTTACAGAAAATTCTAACTTTTGGCCTTAAAATATATTTGGCTTATAAAATAAAATAATGGAGAATTTTTTCAGTGAAAACAAAGAGTAGTCCTTAAAACCTCTACCTTTTAATTGGAAACCTTCAAACTGAACAAAGGAGGACATTTTTTATATAAATTATGATCTCCAAAACTAACATTCTTTAAAAACATTTCCTGTAAATCTTTGTATGTAAAAAGCTTTTTAAGTTTCCTTCAAAAAGATTCCTTAAAAATATATGCTAAGATTCCTCAAAACAAAATTTCTAAAAAAAATTAGTTTAAAAGCCAGACAAAAACAAACATAGGCCCAATCTGATTAGCAGGAAGTAGTCTGCCAATTCTGATGCAGATCAAACTATTTATTTCATACACAACATAACCAAAGCCCAGAGAATAAGATTGCAATAGATGAAAACCAGTGTCTTGTGATTTCAAGTCCAAGATACCAGTGAAACACAGGGTCTTAACTTAGCAAGCATATGCAATATGCTGTCAATTGGGTGAATAAATTAAGAATACTATGTTTCACCTCATTTTCAGATTCCAAGTTATATGGGCTACCCTCACAAATGACAATGGCAGCCTGAGGTTTTAAGGCAATGAATTTGAGAATACAAAACAGAATCTCACTTACATTCTGCATTCATCAGTAATTATTCTCGAAACAAATAGCACCATGTAAATACTTATATGGAAAGAAAACAATTGTCAGAAAGCTTTATGTGTATGTCTAATTTGTTAGTCCTTACCAGGTAAAATCCTCACTGGCTATGTTAAATGCAAAGCTTGGAAAATACCTAATAAACATAAATTTGAACTATATTTCAATGAAATATACTAAATTTTTCATTTGAAAGTACACATGAATTTTAGGGAAACCTAGACCTTATACTTACATTTTGAAGCTGACATGATTCCTGGAACATAGACATGAGCTCCTCTTAGTACTGCATTACCACATTGGGCTCCAACAATGGCTTCATATTGCTGTCTTTTTATATTCTTTCTATGAGTATAAAAAGAAATTTAACAGTAATATTCCTCCAATGCCTACAAACATTTTCAATGTTTTAATATGAACTCTGCATAAATAACCTCTTTAGTCTTGATTTTCCTGAATAAACAAGAGAAAGCTGAAAGGAAAGGGATAAATGCAGAGGGGTAGTTTAAAAACAAAACAAAACAAAACTGAGCATTTGAGAAAAAAAATTGAAAGAGGTCCATCTAGTGGAAGGAAGGAGAGTGGCATAAAAATCTGCTTAAATCATTTAGCAAGCATTACTATTTTCATATTGCATTGAGAGACTTCTGCTGCTTTCAAGGACTAAAACAGAAAAATATGCAAGGAATTAAAAACATTTCTAGGGCTGAGGATGTGGCTCTATGGTAGAGTACTTGCTTAACATGAACGCAGCATTGGGATCAATCCAAAGAGAATACAATAGAAGAAAAGGATAAGATTTCTAAAGTGGTAAATTCTTGCATAGAAAATTATGAATATTTTAATCTAGACAAACATAAATCATCTTTTCTTCCTTTTCTGCAAGACCTGTTTGAGTTTTTCTCAATTTCTCATATTCTTTAGGCCACTAAAAATCTGGCATCATTTCTAACATTTATGTAAGATTTTTTCCAAAGATCAAAAGTTCTGATGTTATTAACTTTGAGTAAAAATCCTGAGCACTGAGTCTTTCATGAACTTCCCTGATTGGCAACATTTCATATGAATTGTGTCCCATAATTTTTCCATGAAATCCAATCATCAAATCTCACCGAACTTCTCAATTTTACACTATCTGATCTCACTTATTCACGTTGCTCATGCCCAAGTTCCAAAACACCCAAGAGTCTCTACTTGCCTTGCATCTATCCATTGGCAAGCTCATTATTTCAATAATCATGCAGTTGATAATCTCAAATAGCTGAGATTATCAAGCACATGCCAGTAGTACCAGCTACTTGGGAGGCTAATATAGGAGAATCACTTGAGCCCACAAGTTTAATACCAGCCTGGGCAACATAGCAAGATCGCATTTTACCAAAATAATAAACCCAGAAATTCTAATGTTCATTCTTTCTAGACTGATATTTTGACGTGCAGGTAGCTATATATAAGTGTCCCATAATAACTTCAAACTTGGCAAGTCCCACACGGCATTTTTTCTCATATACTCCTCAAATCCTGAGCATGACCCCAAAGCTTTTCATCATATTTCTAATCTTGAATGAGGTATCACCATATACTTGGAAACCAAACTAGAAGTCTTATTAGTGCTATGGTTTAAATGTGTCTCCTAAAATTCCTATGTTGGAAACAATCCCCAACACAATAATACAGGGATGAAAGGCCTTTTGAGAAGCTATACAAAGGGCTTCAGACATGGGCTCCCTCTCTAACACCCTCCACCATGTGAGGACACAGCAAGACCTCACCAAGCACCTGCACCTTATTCTCAGACTCCCCATGTGTAGGAACTGTGAGAAATTTCTGTTCTTTATAAATTACTCAGTCTCAAAATAATTTTAAACATTCTTCCTAAGTCTTGACTTTCCCTGAGTTATGGAATGCTGCCTGAAGTTTTGACTTTTTTTTTCTTCTTGTCTTGGGTACCAGGGATTGAATTCGGGCACTCAACCACTGAGCCACATCCATAAACTGTTTTGTATTTTATTTAGAGACAGGGTCTCACAGAATTGCTTAATGCCTTACTTTCCCTGAGGCTGGCTTTGAACTCCTGATCCTCCTGCCTCAGCCTCCCGTGCTGCTAGGATTACAGGCATGCACCACCGTGCCTGGCTTGACTGACTTCTTGGGTCTAGCACCTGACTTCAGACATACCTCGACTCTTGGTTACTGATGTAGTTTCCTGTTACCTTTAATTGCTTTCAGATCTTTATATCTTCGGTGTTCTGTAGTTTCACTCTGAAGTACCTGACATGGATTACCTTTGGGTTCAGACTTTGTACATTTGTCTTTCATCAATTCTAGAAAATTCTTAATATTTTTATTATTGCCTTTCTCCATTATTTCTGTTCCTTATATCTGGGACTCACTAGAAATATGAGCTGTCTTTTCATTCTACTTTCCATTATTCGATTCCAATTTCATATTTCTAATTTCTTTATCTCTGCTGTATTCTGGAGAGTTTCCTGAGTCATCATCTAATTCAATAATTCTATCAGTTAGGTCTAAGTTTAGCTTGTGGATTGAATTCTTAATTTTAATGATATTTTTATGAATTCTTTATTAATTCAACTTTTTTGTCTTAGTCTTCTGCTTTAATCAGTTTAGGAAAACTGATTTATAACCTCTACCAAAAAGTTCTATTAGAATTTGGGGGACCCTATCTCTGCAGTTTACTATACACACCAAATCTCACTCATGGTAGTCTGATTCCTAAATTATCTTTTAAGGATAAGAAAAGTGTGAGGCTTGGCTTGAAAGTGTGCCACTCTGGAATGAGTTTGATTGGTTTGTGCCAAGTACTGAAAGAATTGGCTTGGGACCAAATTTTTATGTCAATTTCCCAGAATATAAATTTCAGGACCATTTGAGTAATAAGATTTGAATTTCAAACCTTTATGAGGTATGGAACCATAATGCATTCTCAGAATTTTTTTTCTCCAACCTAGACGCTAACAGAGACCACCACCCCATCCTAATTACTGCCTTACTAATTACTGACTACTAATTGCCTAATTACTGCTAGACAGATCTCAGCCCCCGGTGTTAACCCTGTTAAAAATCAAAGACTCTAAATTTAAAAACCAACAAATGGCCGGACACAGTGGCACATTACTGTAATCCCAGCAACTCAGGAGGCTAAGACAGGATTATTGCAGTTCAAAGCCAGCCTCAATAACTTCGCAAGACTATCTCAAAATTTTAAAAATGGGTTGGGGTTGTAGTTCATTGGTAAAGCATCCGTTAGGTCTCCAGTATCCAAAAAAAAAAAAAAAAAAAAAAAAAAACCCCAATGACCTCCTTTCTCCAAACCTCAAACCCCATAATACTACTTTAGATGCTTACTTTCCCCATTACTAGATGCTTTTTTCCCCATTACTCTCCATTCCTAAATTCCTGAATATTTCCCTTACATTACTAATCACTCAGCTACGTATTTTATGACCCATTGTATGAATGATTACATGCCTAGGTGTATGTAGCAGAAATGTTTTCAGGTTATCTAGTTTCCCATACTGTTGAACTAAAAACTAAAATGGATTCCTAACTTCTCCTGCTCTGCAATTCATCTTAAGGAAGCTTTTTGAAATTTTGATTGTAAACTAAGAAACACTGAATACCACAATCCACTCCACATACATCGCTCCATGTGTGTAGACACACACTTTGATCATTTCATTAAGCAACACCTTTACCATATAAATTTTAATGACAAATATCCATTTAATTCATCATAAAAAATTGATTTCATAACCCACAAATGTGTAACTATTACCAGTATTATATTTCTAAAATACAGATCTAATCATTACTCTTAACATAAATTCTTTGGCTCCTAGAGTATGGGGAAAAAAAATTCTTAGTAAAAAAAAAAATTCTTTCTTTTTCACAATCGGTCTCTCCCAATTTCTACAATCTGTCTTTCACCTATCCTTCTGAAAACCAATTCAGCAGCCCAATCTGATCTCTTTAGTCATGAACCACCAGGCTTTGTATGACCTCAATCTTTGGGTATGCCTTCTTCCTACTAGCATAGCTTTATCCTCCTAATCTTATCAGCCTAATTCCCACCCATCTTCAAGCTCAACTAAAATACCTTGGAGAAAATCTTTACCAATTTCTATGTACTCAGTCCTTCATGCTCCAATAGCACCTCACTTACACTTTTACCATGTTAATCATACATCTGACTTGTACCACAGTACCCTTTAAGCTGAATAGGTATGTCCCATTTGTCTCTGTTACACACCTGCACCTTACCCACAGCACACATTTGTATAATGGGATCTTATAATGTTAATTATACAGTTAAGGAAAGAAAACAATGAATTCTGGAATGAATGGCTGTAGAGAGAAGTTAACAGAACAAGCCTGTTTCCCTCTGAAAGGTCTGCTTACAAGGCTGGCCTTCACTGGCATCTAGAGTTTAGATTTCAGAAGAGTCCCTGCTATTAACTGATAAGCATAGTTCACTATGCCTAAAGCCATGAAAACTGGTGTTTAAGGTCAACACCAGATTTCCCTCTGAGAGTCCAGACTCTGGGTATGTACCAGGCACGGGATGCTTACATGATGAATTCTGACTAGAAATCCTGGACACTGAAAAAATACAAAAGGAAATGCAAGAGTTGGCGTAGGGCCATAAAACATGCTAAAAGCTTGTATTTACTTAAATGTTTTAAAAATGGAGTAAACCAACAATAAGGTGATCTTCCAATAGCACACAATAACGACTGGAGGAAAAAAATAGCACAAAGATAACAAATTAGAACTATTAAAATAATTAAAAATGAAGTAACTAGGAATTAAACAGATTATGGGAATTGTCCCATTAAAACAAAAAAACAAACAGTTTAAATTTTTGTTTTGCTTTTTTTTTTGGTACTGAGGATTGAACTTAGGGGCACTAGACGACTGAGCCACATCCCCAGCCCTGTTTTATGTTTTATGGAGAGACAGGGTCTCACTGAGTTGCTTAGCACCTCGCCATTGCTGAGGCTGGCTTTGAACTCATGAGTCTCCTGTCTCAGTCTCCCAAAGTGCTGGGATTACAGGTGTGCGCCACCATGCCCGGCTTTTGTTTTGCTTTTTTAAAAAAATTTTTTCTCGTGGCACTTTTTAACTGAACATATTAATAACCCTTCAAACGGAAGATGAATGAAACTGTGATATTAGTGATGCTGTTATATGCCAACCAATTTCTTTTCAGAAGGACTACCATCTTTATTTAACTAGCAGTCTTTCTGCAATTACTTTGATATTCTATTGTGATTACCTTATGACTTCATACAAATTAAAATTTTAAAGTGCTTATTATAGACAATGTGCATTCTATCCAAAATTCATACTGAAGCCCTAATCCCAATGTGATGACATTTGAAAGTGACTTGGGAGATAATTAGGTAAGATGGTAGAATCCCATGAATGGGATTAGTGCCTTCATAAGAAGGAACCAGAGAGCTCACCATCTTTCCAAGATGTAAGGATATGACCAGAAGTCAGTCACCTACAACCCAGGAGAGGGCTCTCACCAGAACCCTGTCACCCTTTCTCAGATTTCTAGGCTCCAGAACTGTGAGCAATAAACCAAGACAGTACCAATATTGGTGAAAAGCAACTCTAAAAGATGGAAATCAAGCTGGCTAAAAAAGGCAAATCCAGCCTCATTTGGATCAAAAGATTTACATTAATATGTATCCGATTATGAAAAAAAGGGGAAATTTTATTCTGGCCTATTTGAAATATTGTGTATTTTTAATAAAGAACGGAGAACTACGAAAATACAGAATTTAAAATTACAAATTGAGGTCGGGCACTGTGGTGCATGCCTGCAATCCTAGCGACTCAGGAAACTGAGGCAGGAAAATAACAAAGTTGAGGCCAGCCTCAGCAACCCTCAAGAGGGTCTCATTCAGATGAATTTAAACTAAGGGGGGGGAGGGACCCTGTCTCAAAATAAAAAAGACTGGAGATGTGCTCAGTACAGCACCCCTGGGTTCAATCCCTAGTACCAAAAAAAAAAAAAAAAAGTTGTTTCAGATACAATGTTCTGAACACTCTTGTGATCTCAGTCATCTAAACAGTTAACTACAGCCCCAAACAAAAATAGTGTGAACTACAAACTTTCACAGAGCACCTATATTTTTTAATTAGCTCTGCTCACCAGGACTAGGGCTGTGCTACCACAAGATCTGATGAAAGTATTTCTGAAAAAAAGTCTAATTGTCTAGGCTTTTTCTTCACCACATTCTGTATCATTCTTTAGCAAGCTACATACTAGGATGCAACCATGTTCATTCATGATTTATGATCAAAAAGGATACAGTCAGCATTAAACACAGACCCTATAGTGGGTAGTACAAAGAATCTTAATAAGCAAAGTGCACTAAATATGTACATTAAAGTTTCAAATATGTCTCCATTTTAAAAGAAGCTTGAAAGAACATCTAAAAAGAACAGCAACAAAAACCAAAAGTAGACTAGAACTGAATGAAAAAAGCAAAACATGAAATAAAAAAATTAAAAGTATTGCAAACACTTACTGAATATATACAGTGTACCATTCATTATTCTAAGCAATTATTTAAGCCACACAGCAATCCTATGACTAAAAAGTATTTTTAATCGCCATTTTAGAGATAAGAAAAGTACAGATATGGAAAGCAAAGTAAAGAAGAGAAAGACAACTTATGTGCTGTACTATTTACGAGAGTCACTACTAAACAGTGCATTATTGGCCAAATTATTTGTTATATTGTGTGCATGTACTAATATGCAACAAATGCCACCATATGTACTACTATAATACGTCAATAGAAGTGCAGAAAAAAGTATTTTTTAAAAAATTTAAAAAATAAAACAGTCCATGACCAAAATAAGCACAGACCTTTGACCCAGGAATTCCACATAGTATGAATTTACTCGGTACACATGCTTAGGCAAGTCCATAATCAATCACTGCAACACTTAGCAACAATAAAAAACAGGGAAAAAATAAATGTCTATCAACAGTTGCAAAAATTAAGCTCAATGACAAGATGTACTATATATATAGCTATTTAAAATATAGTGACACATATATCACAGAAAATTATATCATGGAGAAATATTCATAACAGTCTTAAATGAACAGAAAGCAATTGTAAAACATTACACACAGGCTTTTCTAATTTCTTTCTAAAAATATATACAAATGAATGCACACAAGCATTCAGGCATGCAGGTGTAAAGACAAACTATCTGAAAAAATATGAATTTGATGCTGTTAATCAGAATTAGGAGGTGGGAAAATAGATAAACTTAATAGTCACTTATCTATGTATAATTCTAAATTTTTACAATAAATTTGTCTTTTATAAAGAGGAAAAACCTAGTAAGAGCTATTTTAAAAAGTATTAATCTGAAGAATAAGATTATTTCCACAGAATGAAAAGTAATAAAGTTTTGAACCTTATCAACTGCAATTTTGTATCCTTATAAAGAGTACAGCCTCAAAAGACCTAAAGATCTACTCTAGTAGTTGACTAGTTCAAAAATCAAGAAATGGCAGAAATCAGAATAGCAGTTTCCTGGTAGGGTAGCATAATACAAGAAAAATTTCTGGGCTGATAAAAAATGCTCAGTTTTTGGGTGGGGTGAGTTTTGGCTATACAGTTGTATATATTTGGCAAAGCTCAAACTGCACACTGAAAATCTCACCATTTCACAGTATATAAATCTCACCCTAAACTAAGCAGATTTTGTAGTTATTCAATCTTAATTGTAAAAATATGCTTTTAGTAAAAAAAATTAAAAAACAAAAACAAAAACACATAAGTGTTACAAGTAAAAATCTTTTACTCATCCTCTTTCTCCCAATCCAACTTCCTCAGAGTTAAGCTACCGTTAATAGTTGGTTATAACTTCCAAACTTTCAGACTTTTTTCCATTTGTAAAGAAGCATACACAAATGTGCAGCTGTTACTTTCTTAATTTGCAAATAAAGTAATTATCCCAAGTACAACCATTTTGTTTATGTGTGTGCTTAGGAGGTCAAATCCATGGCCTTGTGCTTGCAAGGCAAACCCTTGACCATTGAACTGTATCCCTAGCCCATTTGTTCTTGACACTTAACAGATTATGAACATCTCATCTTATTGGTACATAATATTCTATTGCATGGATAAACCAATTTATTAAACCATTCTTGTACTGACTACTAAATTACTTTAAAGCTTTAACAAAACAAATGCTTTTATTTTGTACCATAATTAGTGGAGCCTGTACAGTAGCACACACCCATTATTCTAGACGCTGGGGAGGCCAAAGTAGAATTCAGGTTAGAGACCAGCCTCAGCAACTTAGCAAACCCTCTATCAAAATGAAAAGTGAAAAAGGGCTGAGGATATAGTTCAGTTGTAAGATACCCTTGGGTTCAATTCCCAGGACCAAACAAAGAAAAAAATAGTCCTCAGGAAAAGAATTCTGAAAGCCTGTCTTCCAATATATGCCTTCCAAACATATAAATGAATTAATCAATGTCTGGTACATAGTAATTTAACATAATTGTTGAATTATGAATAAAATTTTATAAATACCTCAGTCATGAAAGCAAATGTTTGTATTTCAGTGCAGCTCAAAAAATAGTTTAATTTACCACTAGAATCTCATATGAAATAAATGAAATAAAGCTTCTCAGGAAGTAGAAAAAAATTAAAAATTAATCACACTAAGTAAAATGTACATTATTATTGTCAATGTACTACCACCCATAGCATTTATCCATTTATGAATTCCTATTTATCTATGGAGAAACTTCACATCATCACCAAAGAGGAAAAAAAAAATCCTGTGAGAAATTTTTATTTAGAATATAATTTGAAAATGAAACAGTCACAAACCTAGGTCCAATAACAGGAATAAGTAAGACATCCTGAAGGTCTGGATGTTGAAGAACAGGAACAATTAATCCATTAAGCTGCTGTTTAAAACAAACACAAAATTATAACGCAATCAATACAAAGCTTGGTTTGGGGCACTAAATTTTATTCCATAGGATACTGGGTGGGGGGGGGGGGGGACGGACACCAACCTCAAAGTAACATTTTCTTTAAAATTCTAAGGTATCCTGACCCTGGGTGGGGTAGGTATTGGGGATTAAACCCAAGAGCACTCTACCATTGAACTTGGTACATTCAGCCCTTTCTTATTTTTCATTTTGAGATAGGGTCTAAACACTGAGGCTGGCCTTGAACTTGACTTCTTTATAAGATTCAATTTTGCTTACTGTTTCACTTTATAAACATTAACTACAAACTGGCCATAGTGATGCACTTCTATCCTCCCAGCTACTCACAAGCCTAAAGGGAGGACTGTATGCTCAAGGCCAATCTAGGCAACTCTTAAAAAGTAATCAATCCCCAGTACTAAAAAAAAGTAAAAAATAATAATAAAGGGCTAGGATGTAGTTCAGTGATTGAGCACCAAAATTCAAACCCCAGTACCAAAAATAAATGAACACAAACCACGTTTACCTTTCATGACTTACTTTGAAAACATACACCTAATATACAATTAAATGTCATCACTTAAAAGTTTTTGAATAGGATATTAAAGATGGAAATTACTAAATGTTATTTAATATGCAATATTAACACTACAAGCCACGTTAGTTTTAGTGAAGGAAACAAATGTTCTTGGCGGCTCAAGACTTTCTGTATCTTCTACCATATTTGGCTGGTTAGACTGGAATAAGCACATAACCAGCATTATAGGTGGTGGATGGAGTCAGCTCACATAGGCCCACTGTGTGTATTCTTTCTCAATTCCATAGCCATATTGGTAGCTTGAAACTGACCATCGTAGGAATATGTACACCACCAATCAGGGTTATACTTCCCAGAAAACTGCCTATTAAATATGTACTAGCATAACACTGTTGCAGGCAGATGTCTTGTCACCCCATGCAGAATAAAAAGCAGATGAATAATGGATTGGATAAGAGGACTATGTACACTATTAGAGGAAAATACGCAAATATTTGAGAACAAGCCTATGCCAGGTAGGCTAGAAATTATCAATCAACTTCACATACTATATGAAAGAACAATAAAAATATATATTCACACTGCTCTGTAGTATTCATGCACTATCTAGAAAACACTTGTAAAATCAACTTATTTCTAAGTTAATAAACATAAAAATATCTTACATATTTTAGAAATGTAAGTATATTTCTAACAAGTCAACATCTCCCTTGACTTTTGGAAGATGTGAAAGATGTTTTTGACTATAACCACATCCAACAATGAATTATCTGAAGGATAAACTCTTTTGTTCTTGTTTAAATTTCCCTTTCTTTCTTGATTTGGTGGTGTTATGGTGTCAACTAAACAGATCTTTCCGAGAAGAAGATAATTGTGTCATTTTGTTTTATAAACACTATTTACTTTATATCATAGAAATATTTTATATAGAGATCAATCCTTCTCAAATAAAAGGTTTTCTTCTCTCCTTTTCTATCAGGAGCTTGTTAAGAGGATACAAAAATAAAACTTTATATAATCAATCAGACATGTAACCAGCTGCCAAAGCAACACAGAAAAACCAAGCATATCATCTGCTTTCACAGGCTTAGGAAGTCTAATTTACATACCATAAATTTGTCCATTTTAAATATATAATGACTTGTAGTAAACTTAATGATTTTTTTTAGTAAATTTTAAAAACTGTGCAATCAGCATCCCAATCCAGTTTTAGATAATTTACGTCACCCCACAAAAATCCCTCATGACAATCCTCAATCAATCCCTGTTGTTTCCATTCCCAGTTAACCACTAATCTTTCTTTCTAATTTTCCCTTTCTGAGCCTGGTGTGATGGCACAGACCTATAATCCCAGTAACTCAGGAGTATCACAAGTTCAAAGCCAGCCTCAGCAATTTAGCAAGGCCCTTTCTCAAAATAAAAAAATTAAAGGGCTGAGGATGTGGCTCAGGGGTTAAGTGCCTCTGGATTCAATCCCCATTACCAAAATAAATAAATTTTTCTATTCTGGAAATTTCATATAGAGTAATATTATGTCTCATTTTATTATCATCTAGTAGTGTTTTGAGGTTAATCCATTTTATTTATTTTTGGTATCAGGGATTTAACGCAGGGGTATTCGACCACTAAGCCATATCCCCAGCCCTATTTTGTGTTTTATGTAGAGACAGGGTCTGAGTTGCTTAGCGCCTCCCTGTTGCTGTGGATGGCTTTGAACTCACGATTCTTCTGTCTCAGCTTCCCAAAGTGCTGGGATTACAGGTGTGTGCCACTGTGCCCAGCTCTTAATCCACTTTATAGCATTGATTAATTACTTGTACTGTAGAACAGTATTCTACTGTATGAATATTCTACATTTTATTCATCTGTCACTAGTTGATAAACATTTGGATGGTATCCCCTTTCGACTTGTGAATAATGTTGCAAAAAATATTCATGTTCAAGAATTTGTACAGACATGTTCGTACTTCTTTGGGGGGTAGATTCATAGGAATGAAATTGCTGGGCTGCACAGTAAACTTGTGTTAAAGAGATTACCAAATTGTTTTCCAAAGAGATTATACCATTTTATATTACCTGCTGTAATTTATGAAGCATCCAATTTCCTCATAATGCTATCAGCCATATGAAATTTAAAAGTTTTGAATTCCAATATCTATTCCAGAGAAATTTAAGACAAAGAACCTAGTACCATACTACTTGGGACATCTCTGCAGGACACATAAGGAGTTTGGAATGTAGAAATAGAAAATTTATAGTCTAAGACTCTTCTAAGTCCCCTTTCTTGCTAGAATTAGGTATTGCTCTATCACAGCTTCACATCTAGTGGCTATGACCCAGGCTTTATGGTTCAATCTTAACTTTTAAAGAAAAGGATTCAAATCCCAGAATGACTATCTTAAAATCTTAGTCCATGAGATCTTACATTTCCATCAGACTACAATACCAGAATACCTAGTGTTCGAATAATGTTAGAAATGAAGACAATCTAATCTACTTGACGTATACACACCTCAGATGGGCCTCAAGACAGTTTGTTTTCCACTAGATAAAAATATATGTACATGGTTATATGAAAGTAGTCATTTAAGGAGCCTAGTCATTTTATGAACTGCTTATATTTTTTTACCTATTATTACTCTCAAAATTATCACTATCAAATAGTAAAAATCAGATTAATTTTTGTCTTATTATATTGTTTTGTTCTCATACACTGATCTTCTTGCAATACCAAATTTATAGAATGATTCTTAAAGAGACCATGAAACACTTCATAGTGTAATGAGATTGAAGGAAAAGGAATAAATGAATCCATACCATTGCTAAATAACTGTTCTGAAAGCAAAGAAGACAATGTAAGTTAAATAAAATACTACTTTTCTGACTGGAAATCATAAAACACTCATTTTATAATATTGTCTTCAAATACAGAAGTATCATGCCAAAAATATTTTGTTAGAACAAAAAGTCCTTCGTGTTGTTTTATTTTAAAATTATTTTCCTCATCTAATTCAGAATTAGAAATGCCAGATTCAATTGTAGCATTACCACTTATTACACAGCTTGAATAATTTAACATTCACGATTCTCAACTTCCTTATTTATAGTACAATATTATTATATCATTCATAGGACTGTAAGATGGAGCAACATGACAGATTGTAATTTGATATAATAACCAAAAATTTACACAAACCTTCTTAAGTTCATCTACTAACAGATTTTTTACGTGTTGTACTGAAGCTAAATGTGTATTTACTCTGACAGTTGTGAATGATGGAGGATGTGACAGGTGATTTAACAGAGCTTCAAATTTTCCTTGTGCATCTTGTTTACTTGAAACAGCTAAAACCTGGGGGAGGGGAGGAGGAAAAAGAACGTTTATATTTCATCAAACTAAAAAATACAGAATATGCTTCATTTGTTCCATCTAATGAAACATCTTTTAACAATTCTTCAGTTCTCCTTCATTTTGTTGCATTGTTTCGTGTTAGCAACACTCATAAAAACATAATACTTTGGAGTTCTCAGGCTTAATTGTGGTAATAAGCATCTAACAAAATGTCTGACATAAAGGACTTAGAAAAACATTGCCTTAAAGCATATTCAAGCCGGGCACAGTGGCTCATGCCTGTAATCCCAGCACTTTGGGAGGCTGAAACAGGAGAATCACGAGTTCAAAGCCAACCTCAGCAATGGTGAGGCACTAAGCAACTCAGTGAGACCCTGTCTCTACATAAAACACAAAACAGGGCTGGGGATGTGGCTCAGTGGTCCAGTGCCCCTGAGTTAAATCCTCGGTACAGGGGTGGAGGTGGGGGTGGGGTGAGGGGGGTGGAGCATGTCCATAGCAACATTTTCAAAATATTAGTATCTGCTGCATCTGTTCATATAAATTCAGGATTTCGTTCTACTTCAGTAACTGTTCCATCAGTCTTGTAGAGTTATTTACCAACACATCATATCCCAGAAAGAACTGGTCAGTAGCCTCTCAAAATAATATATAACAGAATAAGTATGACCATGATATACTCATGGTCATTCAAAGTTCCTCCAGGATATCAGCTTTTTAATGTAGTATTAAATATAACAAATCGATATCATCCAAAAAAGACTGGCAGAGTAGCAAACATACCTGTCAGAAATGAAGATATGAAGTCTCACCAAAGTACCCTTGACATTAAATCTTTTCAAGGCACCCATTTTCCCCTTTTTTTTTTTGGTACTGGAGATTGAACTCAGTATCTGAAGATACTGTTAAAATTAAGTATTTCTTTCCCTTCAATACTTTTTTTTTTTAAGCAAAGGGATGGCTTTTCTTTTTGTAATACCATGTAGTGATGGTGATGGTGTCAAAGATATTTGAATCTTACACAACAATGTTCATCATTTAAAAAGCTGTTGAAAATAACTGCTAAATGCCCCTACTTCTTTAAATGCATACTTCATATTTTAATTCCCTTGAAATGAATAGAAAATGCTTTTTTCCATATAGTCTAGTCCCTTAATTTAAGCCTTGAAAATAAAATGTAGAAATCAAATCAAAAGGTCCTGGATTCATTAACATTCAAAAAAAGTTAATATTTAAGTGACTGATTAGAAAATCAAAAGATTTAGAAAAACGAAATTGACTACAGGAAACACTGTGAAGTGCAATAGAACCTTTGCAATCAAAGAGCTAACTATGAGGACTTCTGTGCTAAATACTGCCATTAGCAATTTTTGAACACTTATGCACCAAAAGGATTACAGGTGCTTTTACTTAAGTCTGACACAGCCCTGTAAAGTATTTTTAGCCATTCTCTATTTTCACAGAAGTGGAAATCAAGGTTAAACAATGAGAATTGATGCACTAAAATAACTAGAATGCAAATCAACTGCTTTAAATTCTAAATCTGAATTTTTTTTTCATTACACCTTAGCTCATTGCCTTCAGATTTCCTAAGTTATTTGATAACTATGCCAGATTGAATCAGTTACATGATTCCTTGGACCCCGAGTCTTCTCATTTATTAGAATGAAAACAGCCGCCGCCTGTAATTCGAGACTGAGGCAGAAGAATCCTAATTGCCTCACAATTTAGGGACCATGTCACAAATTCTTTTTAGATCGCTGGGCTCAGTGCCCAGCACTACAGAAATGAAAAAACTACCAAAAAGATCGTGAAGATTAAAATGCACGGGTTTGTAGATCATCTAGCACAACTGATCACATTTACAGGGGCACTCAACAAATTATAACCTTTCCACCTGTGTCAGAGGCAGCGTTCCAAGAGAAAAAGCATTTTCTTCTATATTGGACTTAAGTGTTTGAGGACAGGGATCTTTGTTCATTCTCGTATCCCCTTCATTGACATACCTACTTACACCTAAGGTTTTTTTTCCCCTCTTTCCCACTCTGAAAAGTCAAAATGCATAACGTATTCACCTCTTGTCTCAGCATTAATTCCCGTGAAAAGACACTGGCTTTTCTTTTATATTCGGATAGACGAATGATAAAGAGAAAATTATATTTTCAATTCCTGAAGGATGTGTAAATATTTGAATTTTAAAAAATTATTAAAGGTATTTGTCTGACCCACCTCCTCATTCATAAAGTTCTCCTTAAGATAGTTTTCAACCTCAGGCCTCAGAGATATTTTAGGGAAAATAGACATTTTTTTTCCCTGTTAAGTTCTTCAAGAGAAAGGTGTTTTCCTTCCCAATTACAGTGTGCAGTATCTTCACGATGAATAGCAACCCACAAAGTGCAGGGATCTTCAGCTCAGAGAAATCGCGCCGATCCTTTAAATTCCAAAATGCGGAGGACAGTCCACGATTTCCCAAGTTTTGGCTAAATTAAAAGCTGTTTCCTCGCCTCCACCACACCCGGCTTTGATCCTCCAGGGATGCACGGGGAAGTCACTGTGAGGCCATGACACTCGCTCTGCAAAGAGAACTAGGGAAAAATCTTTAGCGACTGAATCCACAGCTAAGTCGACGAAGAACTGGAAACCAGGTTGGCAGCAGCTGCTTTCAGCCTCTAATCCTCATTTCCAAACACGCGCCCCCAACTTCGCGGCGGAAACCAGTTTCCGATTACGTCGCTTCCGGCGCCGCGACGTAACTTCCCCTCTCTGGATCCCCAATCGGCAGCCGCAAATCAACATTGCGTCACGACTGCGGAGGCACAGCGCTCTGTGCCGGCGGCAGGGCTCTGGGGAGCGGCTGCAAGAGCGCTGCGTCCCCCCGAATGTGTGGACTAGCGAGGATTGAGTGCAAGGCGTTCCTAGCCTGAAAAATGAAGGCAGCCAATTAGTGTTCTTCTGGGTGACCTCCAAGAAGAGGTTGAGTCCAGTTTATTTGGCCCCATCGGCCACCTTTGATTTCATGAAATTGCTTGCTCGGCAAGCGCCCTACCACTGATCGAAGCCCACGTCTCCCCTCCCCCCTTTTTTTCTCTTCGTTTTGAGAGAGTCTCACTAAACTGCCCAGGGTGACCTGTAACGGGGGCTACTCCTGCATCAGCTGTGAATACATGCGTGCAGAACCACGCCTAGCACCTGCCTGCCTTATTGTGAACCTATCTTTCCCATCTGAGAACGGAACAAACATAGATAAGGGAAAATAAAATTTTTATTACTAACAAGTGTGGTGTTTATCAGGCTTCTTGGGTGATCCACATCTCTGTAATTGTTAAGAATGTGACTTATAGTGCCAGACTTGATAGAGGTCAAATTACACTTCCTGTGACTTCAGGCAAGTTTAATTATAGTTTTTACAACTCATTTTCTTGATACTGTGACTAAAAACTAAAACTAGGAGAAGTGCTTTAAACACTACCTTAAAGTCAGACCTTAATGTTAGTGTTATCCATGTATCTGAAGATCATTAAGGAGGGAAAAACTAATGTGAAGCAAATTCTGCTAGTCCTGAACTAACTTTTTTCTCTCAGGAGGAGTGAAGCTTAGGTGTTACAGAAAGGTGTGTAAAAGGTTCCAACCTAAGAAATGGGATTGTGGCAAAGAGAACAGGGTTATGGTTGTTTCTGAGAGGACCTAGATAATTTGAGAAAATGGATCAGCTTTAAAAAATCTGTGAACAGGTAGGTAATTTATGAGCCATGCTGACTGCTACTGATCAAGGAGAGAATCAGCAGGCCCCATAGGGATCACATGTATTCAAGGGACTGCTTTCATGCACCTGTGGAAGAGACCCATTTCCTAAATGTGGGAAGGCTGGTCATTTTTAGCTCTAAAATACAGAAGAGATGTTAATACTCATTCAGTTGGCTTATGACCAAAGTCACAAACCTAAAGATATTTTGAGTTAGATGTTTTGAAACTCAGGATATTATGGGTCCCCTTGGTGAACATAAAAGAACTTTGTTAAGATTTTACCAACATACTTTTCTTACTGATAGGGAAGAAATACTAACTTTTGTATAATCTATACCATCTAAAAAACATTTGTCTCTCTAGATATTTACTAATGACATCATATTGATTTCTTGGGCCATATGGCAAAAGAGAATTTCCTGATAGGAAATCTGTCAATCCCAACTCATCTGAAAACTGACCAACTGCAGTAAAATCACAATAGACATTACCTTAAAGATTGAGGAGAGTTTTTCAAATTATTTTTTAAAGATTTATTCCTAGCTGGCAGAACACGCTATTGCTTGAACGCTTCTTTAAAGTCATGAGTGAACTGATCTGAGTAATAAATTGAATTCAGTTCTTGCTGCACCTAGTTCTTCCAAGTATTATCTGAAGTTATTTTAAAATAGTTCCTTCTAAGAAATTTTACATGTACTTTTAAGTTCCTGAGTTGGTCAATATTTTCCTTTCTTGAAATTTCAGTTTTGCTCTACTTACTTACGTATGCACTTACACCTTTTTTCCGGTTTGTTTTTTTTTTTGTATTTTGTTGAACTTTGCAGAGATTTTACTGGAATTCTCTTATAATTCAATGAAGTAGTTTACAATAAGTAGTTAAGAAAAAGTCATACTCCTAATGATAGTATCATTAGGTTGTTTTCTATCAGGACTTTTCTCATTTCCTATATTCAAAATATATTTTAAAATAGTATTATTCCATACAACATGATTACCTCCTCTAGATCAAGGACTACACTGAAATTAATTTTAAATATTTTAAGGGATTTAAAAAATTCATGGAGAAATTAATGGTGCTAAGGGCTATTTTAAAAAGTATATTCTCGTGGGGCGGGGTGGTACATGCCTGTAATCCCAGCAGCTCAGGAGATTGAGGCAGGAAGATTGTGAGTTCAAAGCCTGCCTCAGCAACAGTGAGGCGCTAAGTAACTCAGTGAGACCTGGTCTCTAAATAAATACAAAATAGGGCTGGGCATGTTGCTCAGCGGTTGAGTGCCCCAGAGTTCAAATCAAAAAAAAAAAAAAAGTATATTCTCACAATTTTCTACTTCAATTCCTCACAATTATTCCTACTACAATTTACAGTTGATATAAATGTACAATATGAACCGAGGTGTTTTTTTTCCTAACAGATCAGTAAGTATATCAGCATGATTTCTGTTTAGATAAAATACATTGTATTCTGTAAATCAAAAATATTCACTTTTTAGTTGGGGCCAGTTTTCTTTCCTTTGAGTTAGTAAAATTTTGAAATTTCTAAATCTAAGTAAAACTTTTTTTTTTTTCTTTTCTTTCCTTCTTTTTGCCCCCTGTGGTACTGGGGTTTGAACCTAGGAACATTCTACCATGATGTATTTGTTTGTTTGTTTTTTAGTTACATCCCCAGCCCGTTTTCTTATTTTTTAAATTTTGAGACCTAGACTCACTAAATTGCCCTGCCTGCCCTCAAATTTGCAATCCTCCTACCTCAGCTTCACATGTAGCTGTGATTATAAGCATATGCCACTGCTCTTGACCTGTAAATAAAACTTTCCCCCACCTCCTTGGGGTGCTGTGTATTGAACCCAGGCCTCACACAGGCTAGGCAGCACTCTACCACTGAGCCACATCTTCAAACACTGTATATAAAACTTTTTAAAATGAAAAAAAAAATTCTAATATTAAAGCTATCCCTCTACCAGGCTAGTTGTTCACAGAAAAGGTGTTAAAAATCTAGGCATGGTGGTGTAAACCTGTATTCCCAGTGACTCTGGAGGCTGAGGCAAAAAGATCAGAAGTTTGAGGACAGCCTGGGCAATTTAGCAAGACCATGTCTAAAATAAAATAGGTTGAGGATGTAACTGAATGGAAGAGTGCCCCTGGGTTTAATAATCGCCAGTACCAAAAAAGAAATAAAAAGTTTTTTACAAAATTTTCAAATATTTTTCAAATATCTCCCCCCTACCACCACGTTTTTCAGGGATTGAACCCAAGGGCACTTTACCACCAAGCTATATCCCTGTCCCAAATTGCTGGGATTGCAGACATGTCCTACCACACTGAGCATAAATTTTTCAATATTTTAAATAATTAAAACGAATAAAAATGCCAAGGAGCACTGCTCAAATTATTCATTTGTTAAAAGTGAAAAATATTCATATTACTGTCTCTGAAATATCATTAGGCCATCATGAAAATTTTTACAAAATAAAATTTATAGAGTTTTGTTTGAAAGCTCTCCGTTTTAAAGCAGATATTTCTTTTTAAAAAGAGAATTTCCTGATGGGAAATCTATCAATCCCAACTTATCTGAAAACTGACCAACGGCAGTAAAATCACAATAGACATTAGATACATTTTTCCCTAGTTTTTTAGAAATCTGAAATGGGGGGAAGTAAAATGTGGTTTATCTTCCTAACAAATGAAGAGGGTGTTACAAAATCTGGGGTGGTGGGAAATGTAAAATGTGGTTTATCTTCCTAACAACTGAAGGTGTTATAGAATCTAAAGTTTCAACAATGAAACTAGGACTAGAAATGTCCCTTTAATTCATTATATCCTGGTGTCCTATACATAACTCGTAAAAACTCTAAACATTATTGTTGTTCAATTAAAGTTTTTATAAGTGTCCTATATAAAGTACCCAGGGATATAAGGGGTTGAACCTGTTTACACAAACACACAATTGTTTATAGTCAAAATTATGGCATTAATTTGCAAAGGTTCAGCACATTCCTTTTTCCCTATATAAGAAATTGGAAATTGGGGCTGGGATTGTGGCGCAGTGGTAGCGTGCTCGCCTAGCACGCGTGAGGCACTGGGTTCAATCCTCAGCACCACATAAAAAAAAACAAAGATATTCTGTCCACCTAAAACTAATAAATAAATAAATAAATATTAAAAAAAAAAGAAATTGAAAATTGCTTTTTCATATCATAAAATTGAAGCATTACTCTTCATGTAAGTCTTTTTTTTTTGTACCAAGGATTGAACCAGGAGTGCTTTAAGCACTGAGCCACATTCCCAACCCTTTTTTTATTTTGAGACAAGGTCTTGCTAAGTTGCAAAGGGCCTTGCTAAATTGCTGGGGTTGGCTTTGAATTCCAGATCCTTCTGCTTCAGCCTTGAACCACTGGATTACAGCAATGCACCACCTAGCCCAGCTGCATGGAACCCTAGCATTGGGAGGACATCATGTAAGTCACACTTCTTAACAGATGACCAAAGACTTTAGCATGTTAAAAGGCCACCCTACCGCCTGACTAAAGTTCAAGGTCTCTTAGGCAAATTTTGCTTGGTAAAATGGTTTCAAGGTCAGTTTTTTCTCATTCCAGGCTCCCCGCTCCTTCCAGGGTTAGGGATGAAACCCATGGCCCTGAGCATGGGAAGCAAGAAGGTTACCATTCATTGAATTGCACCTGTAGCTGACGCTCTCCCTTTTCAATTGGTTTAGGCACAGGTTTTGATTTAGGCTCCAGGAACCTACCTGACGCTGGGCAAAACTGTGGCGGGGGGAGGAAGCCACTAACTGAACTCCGTGGATGCTGGTATTCCATAGTTCGTCTCCCAATTAATTCTATTTAGAATTAAGGATCATGGCAGAACCCCAAGACTGACTGCCCAGGTGACGCAAAGAAGTCAGTGAGAAAAAACTTTTCACTTCAGCGCAGCAAAAGAACAGCAAAACAGTGGCTGGTAAATCAGAGAAATTCAGGCCTTTTTTCGTTTTAGACAACGAAAGTGAGCCCCATAAGCCTTTCAAACGGTGACTGGAGAGAACGCGAGCACTCAGGAAAACCAACCCACTCCCAAACAACAACCTCCCACTTGCTAACCAATTTGGGGTCCACCCACCGGAAGGGAAACTGGAGGAAACGCCACGTCGAACGCGTGGGTTGACGTAAGCGCGCCGACGTCACGCGCCGTTCTTCCGGCGATGGGTGGTCCTGGGATGGGGGGGAGAGGCGGAGTGGAGGCGGGGCTTGGGGCTGGTTGAGGCTTGGTGGGTAGGTGGGTTCAGACTGAGGGGACTACGGGTCGGCGTTGGGCTCAGCGGACTCGAAACAAAGGACTATCCGGTAGGGTTTCGACGAGGCACCTTCGGATCAGTGTCTGAGCGGCGGGTCGAGGCTTCTGGGTCAACCAGTGCCTTCGCGGCGCTGTCTCAGCCCGTTTCTCCTCGGTTCCATACAGCCAACGCCGGGTTGGGGAACCCCGCGCAGCGGCACCTGCTGCTGAGGGACCCCGCGGCCCGCCCAGGTGCTCATGATGGGGCTGATCTTCGCTAAACTGTGGAGCCTCTTCTGTAACCAAGGTGAGAGCGTTAGAGCTGCGCAGCGGCTCGAATCCAAGCCAGCGAGGTCCGACCCTTGAAAGGGAACAGCGGAGGCAGTGCTTTGGGTGGACCGAAACGTTCTTAGACGCAGAGAAGTGACTTAATCCAGAGGGTGGGCAGAAACTCGGTATTTTAAACCTGGAGAATGTGCAGGAGAGACCTAGCATGGGGGAGAAAAAGGGACTTAGAAGAGAAAGCATCTGCTCTCCCAGAATCCAAACAATATTTTTGTGTTTTAGGGAAGCAAGGCGGAAAACACTTAAGGATGCCTGGAGGCATTTTGAGGGCCTATTCAATTTCAATTAGGCATCCTAATGTCTGTGTTTTGCCCCAGGATAAGTGTTCGCCCAGGAACCTAAAACTTCTTTTTCTTTCTTTCTTCCTTCCTTCCTTCCTTCCTTCCTTACTAACTAGCTAACTAACTAAACTAGTGTTTTGTTTTCCACCCTGCTGTCTAAGCCAGTGCACCTTCTTGTTTTCCAGTTTCTCTTGCTCTTAGGACTAGGGAATGAGTTCTTCCATACCGGTTTCCGGAAATCATGCTAACCTCCCCACCCTTATTTAGGCGTTAAAAAAATGAAAATGAAAAAACCTCAGTGTTTTCGGTTTTGTGTAACATGTTACGTGTCCGTAATTAGTCGAGAACAGGTTATGAGACACCTAGAAGTTGCAAGTCCAAAGGGGCAAGAAGTTGTAAAACCTGTTCTGAGTCAAAATGAGATGTGGTGTCTCGTGAAGAGAGAAAATACCCAGACAAAAAAGGGGCCAACAATAAAGTTTTAAGCTTTGTTTTAGCAGAATGGATTCTTAGTAATTGAAACAAGTTTTAAATTCATCTAGTTTTATTTTGCCGGGCATAATTTTTAAAGCAGTCTTGTTTTTTATGATGGTAGCAATTTGTTGTTCATGTAAGTATCCTTTTTCTGGACTTAAGAAATGTGAGGGAGAATGTGATGGCTTTATTTCACTTGGTCTGTAAACCAGTAAGAACACTAGTCTTTAAAGATTATAAATACAGATGAAATGGATACACATATATACACATATGTTTAGCCATACATAGGTAAGTAAATATCACATTTCAAGCGATTTCAAAGTGATCAGGATTTAACGACCTGTGGATAATTATCCACAAATTGAACACTTACTATTTTGACAGTTTATATGTTCTGCTTCTTGTTCTAAGAAAGGACGGTGTGTGGGGCTGGGGTTGTGGCTCAGTGGCGCCACATTTGCCTCACACATGTGAGACACTGGGTTCGATCCTTAGCACCACATAAAAATAAACAAACAAAATAAAGATATGTGTCCATCTATAACTAAAAAATATTTTAAAAAAAGAAATGACTGTGTAAAGGAATGTTTTAAATACATAATTGAAAATAGAAAGATTAATAATCACCTGTTTATCATATCCCTTAGCTCAACAAATAGAATTACTGAAGTAGTCGATTCTTACTGTGCACCCCATTCTATTTTCTTTTCTCCCTTTTCTGTTTTATTACTGTTATTTATCATTTTTGAGGCTTTCTGCCTGAGACTGAAAAGAAGTAAAAGATATAAAGGGAAAATATAGAAGATAAAAGACATTCATGGGCTACATTTCATACTCACAGAATTGCTTTTGCCTCCTAAATCACCATTTCTATTTAGAATTTTTATTTAAGTTTCTTGTTGAAAATTTAGAATTAGTGGTTATTCTTTAATTTTATTATATTCATCAAAAATCACTCATAGTCCATAAGCCAGTCTTAGGAGTTAGGTATAGGAGACAGAAAAATTAAAAACAAATGAAAAAATACAAACCTCACATGCTCTTAGAACACTAAAAATTTAGTAGACATACAACAATGCAATATGGTAAATTGTTTACCAGATATTCCTAAAAATGTAGTGGCATCAAGAAGGAAGTGATCAGTTTTTCTCAGGTGGATCCTGGAAGACTTTGCAGAATAAGATATACTTGGACTTAAAGATGAGCAGTAGGTTAGGAAGCATGCTAGATAGACTAGGTAGAATGGGCATACTGTTCCTCTGCAGAAGGACCAATATGCAGAAGGAGACAAATGAAATACTTTGGTACATTTAAGGAAGCTGAGTAGTTTAATTTGGCTGTATAGTATATTAGTTTGCTTGTTGCTTAATTAGAGGAGATGAGATTAAAGAGTTAACCAGGGGAAACCAAATCACAGAGGGCCTCAGATGTTGACTAAGGCATTAAACTATGTAGAGCAAGCAGTGAGAGCCATTAAGAGTGTGGTCATTGGATAATTGTTTAAAACAGGGGAATTATGTGGTGAGATTCATATTTTAGTCCAGGGTGGGGTTGTTTTTTGTTTTTACTATATCAGCAAAGCTACCAATCTCAGTATTTTACACTTTCACCACTGTACACATCTAATCCAGAAGTATTCAGTTTGGGCTATGTATTAGAATAATATGTCCAAGGTCCCATATTAGACCAGTTAAATCAGAATGAGGAGGGGTGTCCTGGGCATTGGTGCCAAAATGATTCTAATGTGCAGCAGCAATAAGAACTACTAATTTTATGTACTCCTTTCCCTTAACTCTCTTTCAGTGTTAGCTCACTCTTTTTTGTTTTTTGTTTCATAGCATTTTAGAGCCCCAAGCATCTTTTTTTTTTTTTTTTTTTTTGGTGCCAGGGATTGAACTTAGGGGTACTCGACCACTGAGCCACATTCCCAGCCCTGTTTTGTGTTTTATGTAGAGACAGGGTCTCACTGAGTTGCTTAGCACCTTGCTGTTGCTGAGGCTGGCTTTGAACTTGTGATTCTCCTGTCTCAGCCTCCCAAAGTGCTGGGATTACAGGCATGCGCTACTGCGCCTGGCTTCCAAGCATCTTCTTATAAATGGGATATCTTTGAGGGAATAAATATATTAAAACATTTATTGTCTAAGTAAAGCAATTTAAACATAATTAATCCCTGTAAATTTGTATTATTTTAATTTTAAGCTAAAAGGTAGATAATTTGACACAGTTGTCATTGAAAGAAGCAATTTCAAAACCCAATTACCTTTGCAAACATTGTTTTATATATTTATGTGGTTGTGCATGAGTGTTTTCATAAAATATACATGTGGGGGCTATCTTTAAACTTTAAAGTTTGACTTTTTTTTAACTTTTATATACATGGTCCTTTTCTCTGTTATGATTGTATACACTGTTCATCAGTTTTTCCTAGTGTTATCCAGAAAGGCAAATGAAATAGATTTTTGTTGTTCATTTTCATAATCAAATAACAAGAACATTTATTTCGTTAATCATTTCTTTTTCATTGGTGAATTTCATGTTATCATTTTGAGCGCTGGTATCTAACTTACTTTTTTTTTCTTTTTTTTTCATACTAGAGATTGAATCCAGGGACACTTTACCAGTGAAACTACAACCTCAATCCTTTTTTTCCCCTGTCCTCACTACATTGCTGAAAGTCTTGTATAGTTGTCAAGGCTGGCTTCAAACTTGCAATTCCCCCTTCTCAGTCTCCTGAGTTGCTGGGATTACAGAATGTGCCACCACATCCATCTTGATAATCCATCTTTTTATGGGTATTGTATACTTCTAACTTCTCAAATCTTGTTTCTTACATTTTTCCCCCTTAGCTTATTTTGCTTTTAATTCTGGACTTTTTGCTGGTTTCAGACATACCAAACAGTCTTATCTGTCTGCTCTCTGTCTTCTAGAATCTTTTAGACCATTATTTATCCATACCTTGGTAAGGTTCAGTCCATTAATTTGTTCAGATTTCTGATCACATCATTCCTTAGAAGACTTTCTTGATCATTTTATTAAAAATAGCACTCTTCCTGCCTTAGCACTCTCTGGGTCATTACTATTTTTCTGAATAGTATTTCTCTCTACCCATGATCATATTATGTTTATTTACTTATTTGTTCTATTTCTTTCAATGGAGATAAACTTGTTGAATTAACTTTGTCTTATCTACTCTTGTATTTTCAGTCTCTGGCAAATAAGTGGTGCTAATTTTGTCAAAGTTTTTGCTTTATTTTATTCAAACATGAAGTTTTGTATCAAAGTAACATATATTATTTTTTAAAAGTCAAATAATGCTAGTCTTAAACTGGTATGTATGTCAGTCATGTCTCTGTAAATTTTTTTTCTAATGTAACATACTTCCATATTTCTGAATACTATGCCGGTATGGAAATTTTTAACATCATTTGCTTAATTATGGTAGAAGAGAATGCTATTGTGCGTGTCACATTCCTTCATCATCATAATATGGATTTTTGGCTTTTTTATGGAGACTGAAGTCTTGTTACCTCTGAGCCATAATATGCTTATAATTATTTGTTAGAGTAAATAATCTAGAGTAAATAATTATATTGTTTTAGTTTTCTTTGTGTGCTTGCCTAAGAGGTTTCACACTATCCACAAGCCTTTCTGTAACAGTTTTTCCCACCTTATATCTATTAGATAGTTTGTCTTTCCTCTAGGTATCCACACTGAGTCCTCATTCCTGCTCCAAATCCAGCATTACCCTCTGCTTGGTGCATAACTTATCTGGACTTTGCCATCATTCTACGATTTGTTTTTTTGTTTTTTTGTTTTTTTTCTTCTTTTTTAAACCAAGCTACTTCATCTGAAGCCCTTTTAATTTTTTTTTCTTTTTTTTTGAGACCAGGTCTCACTAAATTGCCAAGGCTCCCCTAAAATGTAAAATCCTCCTGCCTTGGCCTCCAGAGTAACTCAGATTATAGATGTGACATTTTCAGTTTAAAGATAAAGATGTAAGCCGGGCGCGGTGGCTCAAGCCTGTAATCCCAGAATTTAAAGAGGCTGAGACAGGAGAATCGCAAGTTCAAAGCCAGCCTCAGCAATGGCGAGGAGCTAAGCAACTCAGTGAGACCCTGTCTCTACATAAAACACAAAATAGGGCTGGGGATGTGGCTCAGTGGTCAAGTGCCCCTGAGTCAATCCCCGGTACCAAAAAAATAAAAATAAAAAATAAAGATGTAGCTCTTTTGCTGGGTGTGGTGGTACATGCCTGCAATCCCAACTTCGAGGGAAGCTGAGGCAGAAGGATTGAAAGTTCCATGCTAGTCTCAGCACTTTAGTGAGGCCCTAAACAATTTAGTGAAACCTGTCTCAAAATAAAAGATAAAGAGGACTGGGGATGTGGCTCAGTGTTAAATACCCATTACCAAAAAACAAAAAAACAGCTCTTTTGGTTCTAGGAAATTTTCTCTTAGGAGTTCTTCTTTTCTACAAATATTGTTGATCATATTGTGCTAACTTGGTAATCAAAGATTCTTTTTTGTATTGCCTTTTTTCCCACCTCTATTTTCTGGGTTATTTTCTTTGTCTTCCAGTCTTCCTATGGAATATTTTGGTTCAGCTACTATCTTTTGCATACATAAAAATTTTTTTCTAACTTGCTAAATATTTTCTTGCTGTTCTTGTGGCGCTGTTTAGTGAATGTTGTCTTTTCCCTCTTTTTAGTTTCTTTGAGGTTTTCTTCTGTTCTCTAATATTGTTTATATTTTTGAATTAGGCTTTCACAATGGAAAATTGCTGTATAGCTCTCTCCTAAGTAATTACATTCATTGCATGAATACAACTTCTGTTTTATTTATTTGCTTGATGGTTATGCTATGAATACCCTTAAAACTTTTTGTAGGTATTTTCATTTCTCTTAAAGTCAGTATGTAGAAGTGTAATTTTTTTTTTTTTTTTTTTTTTTTTTTTTGGTGCTGGGGATCGAACCCAAGGCCTTGTGCATCCAGAGCAAACACTCTACCAACTGAGCTATATCCCCAGCCCTGTAAAAGTGTAATATTTAGATCATAGAATAGATACATGATTAATTCTATAAGACACTGCTTCATTTTTTGTATCATCTTCATACTCTTACTAGCTGTGTTTGAGAGTTGTACTTGTTTCACCTCCTTATCAACATTTAACCATTGTCAATCTTTTTAATTTTAGTCATTCTGTTAGATGTGTAGTATATCTCATTATAGCTTTAATTTACATTTTTATGATGACTTGGATGTGCTAATTTCCATGTTCTTACATTTTATATATTCCTTTGAAGACAGTTCAAATCCATTATTTAAAAACAACATAGATCTGTTTATTGTGTAATTTTAGAAGTTATTACCATATTCTGAAATGTGTTCTTTGTCAGATATATGTTTCATGAATATTTTCCCCATCTGTGGCTTTATCTACCCGCTTCCCACCACCTTGCAGTCTAGGGATGGAACCCGTGGCCATTAGCATGCTAGGCAAATACTTTACCACTGAACTACACCTCTGTGCTCCCTTTATTTTCTTAATGGGAATTGTCCTAAGAAGAAATTGTTAATATTGGTGAAGTTTTGTTTCTTAAATAATATTAGCTCAATAACTGTTGTATCCTCTTGAAGGTACCTGCTCCTTTCATCTAGAAGATTAAGCTAGTATCCTTAGGCCTGTAATACAGCTTGGATTATTTTTGGGTTATGATGTGAGTAGGAATTGAGTTTCATTATTTTTTTACATGGCCATCTGTGTGTTCTAACATAATTTTCTGAAGACTTTTTTCCCCAAATGGATTACTTTGGAGCCTTTGTCCAAATTCAAATGATCATATAAATGTGTATCTTATCTCTGTGTCTTCCTTTCCATTGGTCTATATGTCTATCCCTGAGCCATATTCCACTATCTTAAGTACTATAACTTTGTGGTAATTTTTGTATTTCATTTTTTGTATTGGGGATTGAACCCAGGGATGCTTTACTAATGAGCTAGACCCCAGCCCTGTTTTTTTTTTTTTGGTACCGGGGATTAAACTCAGTAGTACTTGGCCACTGAGCCACAACCCCAGCCCTGTTTTACGTTTTATGTGGAGACAAGGTCTCACTGAGTTGCTTAGCGCCTTGCTGTTGCTGAGGCTGGCTTTGAACTTG
Organism: Geosciurus inauris; assembly: GCA_004024805.1. Taxonomy (NCBI): domain Eukaryota; kingdom Metazoa; phylum Chordata; class Mammalia; order Rodentia; family Sciuridae; genus Geosciurus; species Geosciurus inauris. Next base: position 11,499 of record PVHX01017173.1, on the reverse strand, counting down.
TGATTCTTCTGTCTCAGCTGGGATTACAGACATGCACCACTGTGCCCAGCTTTATTTTTTATTTTTGAGACAGGTTCTCACTAAGTCACTTAGGGCCTCGCTAAGTCACTGAGGCTGGCCTGGAACTTGCTGTCCTCCTATGTCAGTAACTCTATTGCTGGGTTATGGGCATGTTCCACCATGCCCAGCTTTATGGTAAAATTTGAAATTTGGTACTCAAGAGTTCTCCAACTTTGTTTTGTTAATCTTGTAAGACAGAAAATTTTAGTATTGTCTTTTTTGTTTGTTTTATATTTTACTCTGTTTTGCTACTTCGCTTCTTAAGAATTGAACATAGTGGTAGTGATTTCTCTCTTCAAATGAAAATATTTCAAAGCTATAAAATGTCCCTCTTGTGTACTACGGCTTTAGCTGTATTCCACAAATTTTAATATGTTGTATTTCAGTGTTTGGTTTGAAATATTTTTTACCTTTTTCTCTTCCAACCTATGGATTACTTATGTTTTTTTTTGGGGGGGGGGGATTTGTTTTTTTTGTGGTGCTGGGGATTGAACCCAGGACCTTGTGCATGCTAGGCAGGTGCTCTGCCAGCTGAGCTATATCCCCAGCCTGAGTATGTTGTTTTGTTACCAAATATTTGTTGATTTTTAAAATAGCTTAATCTTGAATCCTAATGTAATCCCTTGTGATTAGAAATATATTCTATAAGATTTCAATTTTATTTCAGATTTATTCAGGTGTTTTTTAAGGGCCCATCTGTGATTTCTTTTACTGTGATCTCTTTTGTATCATTTGCATATTTTCAACTGTTAACATGGTCAGAGAAGCTTAAATGCTGTGGATTAGATTGTCTTTGCCCCTTAACATTTGCCTTCCAAATCATAACATTCCTGTGGACAGCATTTAAATTTTCAAGATAACTAAATATGTTAGATCAATAAGGGTATTTTTTGTTTTGTTGTTGTTGTTGTTGTTTGGTAACAGGGATTGAATCCAGGGGTACTCTACCACCAAACTACGTCCCCAAACCCTTTTAAATTTTGACAGAATCTCCCTGGGTTGCTGAGATTGGCCTTAAATTTATGGTCTCAGCTTCAGCCTCCCTAGTTCCTTGGATTTGCAGGTGTGCCCCACCGCATCCAGCTCTATTTCAGTACATTCCAAAGCCTTCTCATCATTATTCAGTGAGTTGGGGAAATATATCTTTGAATTCTTTTCAACTTTTAGAATACTGTAAAACTCAATTTTGTCACAAAAGTTGGGGAGCATCACATTGGGAGACCATTAGCCAAACTTGAAAAAATTAACACATTTTACTAAAATGTTTTCTTATATTTACTACTATTTAATATTTTTTGCTATTATTTTACTTACATTTACTATTTTAGTAGTAAGTGCTAATAATAAATAAATAGTAAAGAATAAATGATAAATAATAAATACACTTCAGTTTACTATTTTAAACTATTTTAGTTTAGTTACTACAAAATTGAGTATTAGTAGTTTAGATATGGAACATGGTTATCTTTTCCTATATGCTCTATACTTCTTGAAATCAAACTATATATTTTAAATACCCATGAAGATCATATATTTAAATGTTTTTAAACATTTAAAATAGTATATGTAGCCGGGAGCGGTGGCACACACCTGTAATCCCAGCACTTTGGGAAGCTGAGACAGGATAATCGAGAGTTCAAAGCTAGCCTTAGCAGTGGCAAGGTTCTAAGCAACTCAGTGAGACTCTGTCTGTATATAAAACACAAAATAGGGCTGAGGATGTGGCTCAGTGGTCAAGTACCCCTGAGTTCAATCCCCAGGGTACCAAAAATCAAATTAAATAAAATAGTATATGCGAGGAATTAAAAGTGAGATCTTTTTAAGCATTGTATTTATGTATATGTAGTTTGCTAATAATGTTATAATATGATCAGGAAGGCAATATATTGTCTTAATAGTTTGAAACTACATCTCTGGAGTCAAATTCCTGGCTGGATAATATTGTTTACTTTGCAGTAGTATGACCTTGAGCAAGTTATTCAGCCCAAGACTCAAGTTTCCTGTCAGTAAAATTGGGGATGATTACAAAGATTAGCCTAGACAATGTATGTAAAATACTTAGAATGACAGTGGTTGGTATCTCTTTTTGTTATTGACCTTTCTTTTCTTAGCTGAGAGTTGAATTCTGGGTTTTTCTTACCTTTAAGAATATTATCAAGCGATGCGTGGTGGCACAAGCCTGTAATCCCAGCACTTTGGGAGCCTGAGACAAGTAATCGCAAGTTCAAAGCCAGCCTCAGCAATGGTGAGGCACTAAGAAACTCAGTGAGACCTTATGTACTTTTGACACACCCTACTTTTAAGATTCTTGAAGTTAAAGTCTTTTGTTGTTCATTTTAGTCATGAATATCACAGTCAGGCATTTAGTGAACTCAATAAGTGTTGAATTGTTGAATCATCATATTTACATTGTTGCTTTGAAAAAATTGAATCATCCAGAAATGTGGCTATTGTTGGTGTTTAAAGAAATGGAGAGGGAAGTGAATATAGTGTAACATTGCAGAGAAATAAGTTCTAGCTTTCCTTATGTCTTTGTCTACCTCTTACTTAAGCAAATTACTTTATTTCATAGACTCTCAGTTTCCTTATTTACAAAATAGATAAGGTAGACCAAATCAGTAATTTTTTTTTTTTTAATTTCTGGGTTCATTAAAGGTATATTTGGAGATGAGGTGTGGATCTCTCGAGAAATGGATCTCTCTGTAGTCTGTTCTAAACTATAACATCTTATGATTCTAGAATTAATATAACAGGCATAAAGACTTTTTTGGAGCATTTTTATTTTCAAGATCCAGCCATCATTGCTATGTAAACCTTTAGGTTTCAGATTGTGATATTTCATCCTGTTTTACTGTCTACTCCTTTGCAATAATTAAAACATGTGTTTTATAAATAGAGTATCCCAAATTTCCTAAGTCACTAAATTTGACTTTTTAAAATTTGTTTACTTGATTATATGGTTGTTTACAAATTATATGTACAGTACTTGCTAGTTACATGACAGCATTGGGATAGATATGATATACCTAGAAGATAGCAGTCCCTATTTCATGATATCTTTCTTACACATTAGAATGAAAAGTTGATCGTTTGATCTTGTTTTAAAAATATTAATTTCAATGTGAAAAAATAAATTCTGACACATTTTACAATTTTTTAACATCACCACTATGCAGCACCATGGTGCTAGTCTATTGGGCATCAGTTGGTATTCTATACTAAAACTACAAATTATTTTTTCAGTGAGTAATAATTGAAAAATCGAGGAGAATCGTTTTCTTTCTCTGATTTTTCTTCCACTTTTTTTTATTATTTTTATTAGCCATTTTTTTTCAACCTGCACTTATCTACAAGTAAGGGGTCTTATTAATTTCTTTTGGATCCTTATTCTATAAAGTCTCTATCTCTGTACTACTTACAAAAAAACAAAAAAGTGGACCAATTTTTAAAGAAATCCAAAATAACTAACACCATGGCCAAGAATACAAAACAGTTCATCAAAATTAAAGCTTTGAGATTGGAGCTTTCCTTCACTTAATATAAATAAATATGCGTTTCATTGGGGTTTGGAGATGCATAGATAAGTAACACTGGAAGATTCTCTCCCAGCTCTTTATTGGAGAAAGAAGCACAATTTGTTTCCAGGAAGGTATTTATTTTTTCTTTTTTTGGTATCTGGGATTGAATCCAGTGGTGCTTAACTAGTGAGCCTTATCCCAAGCTCTTTTTTGTATTTTATTTAGAGATAGGTCTTGCTGAGTTGGTTTGGGACCTTGCTAATAAGTTGCTGAGACTGACTTTGAGCTCAAGATTCTCCAGGAAGTTTTTTCTAGTGAAATGATGCCTTTGATAATGATCTCATGGTATGCAGACACATTTTTTAAGAAACCATTCTAATTCACTGTAACTGATAATTATGGTAATGTCTTAACCTAAAATTATTTGATTATTCATAAATTGCACATTTCCATCCCCAACACAAACATTCCTGCCCTGAGCATGGGTACTTTGTATTCTGACAGCAGTGATTTTAATAATGCTTCAAGTAATTTTAAAGAAAACAGGTGAAAAGAGAGTAGTATTGTCTTAAAGTAAAAATGTCTGGTTGTGCCAGAAGATGAAAGGAGATAGAAAAGCTCTACTTGTGGGTGTGTAGTAAGTTGTAGAAGGCTTGAGGGGATATGAACTTTATTTGCCTTGGTTTATGATACCTGCACATAATAAGTTTGAAAAGAAACAATGAAATGTGTTGAAAATTTGACCATATTAGGTCAATTTTGGTGGATTTATTCATAAAGTAGAAAAAAGACTCCTGGATCTTAACTGCAAAATGTTTTTGTTAAAATGAGATGGGGAAAAAAGACTAAAAGCTCTGTCATTGTAGGTTTTTAATGGTGATCAGTTCAAGTCAGTGTTGACTATTATGTGAAATATATTTGCCAGTAGAAGTGAAAATTGGAAAAGATTGTAAATAGATCAATCAAATGATCTCTCTGTATAAATGAATCACACAATTTTTTAAAAAAGCACACACAAAAAAATTACCAATTTTTTGCCAGTTTACCCCCCCCCAAATTTTACCAATCCAGACACTATTTATGAACATTTTCAGTAACACATTAATTCAGTGTATTTCTTATAGAGAGGAGACTATACATACACACATATATACACACACACACACCATTGTCCATATTTTTCTCATTTTTCCTTGAATGGGTAAAAACTTTACTATCCAGTATATCTGAGCTGAAATCTTGTCATCAACATACTCGATTAGCAATTATTTAGTGGCTTCCTAAAATACAAATTCAACTCTTATGCAACAGAGTGCAGTTTTTTTTTTTTAACTTGGTTTTTTTTTAAACTTGTCAATGGCCTTTGAACTGCTTTTATTCTTACTATATAGATGATGTTAAAGATATTTTCAGAACAAAGATCTAAAACCTTGTTTTCTGTACTTTTTAAAAGCACGTAGGCTTTCCTTTATTGTTGATGTTCTCTTGTAGATAGATTCAGATTGTTGATGATAATTTTAACATCAGAAGATAGAATTTAGTTTATTTAAAGGATAATTGTGCATACCTTCTTCATTAAAAGAGTTGAAATTGTGTGTTTTAATTGCCAGAATCCTCTCTCAATATGGGGCACAAACATTCTAAAAGATAAGTTAATCAAATATTTGAAGTTTAATACAACTTGAATGAAATCCATATGCTATCTGCCTTCAGGGTTTGTCACTCCTTAATTCACTTTGGAGACCAACATTTCAAAATGATGCATGATTTATGAGTTTTACTATCAGGCCTTTAATACTGTGGTTGTCATCATCATCAAAAATATGAAGCAGAGTTGTTTGAAAATGGCTCCAGGGTGGCACACGCCTGTTATCCCAGCGGCTCCAGAGGCTGAGACAAGAGGATCACAAGTTTTGCTGAGGCACTAAGCATCTCAGTGAGACCCTCTCTCTAAATAAAATACAGAATAAGGCTGAGGATATGGCTCAGTTGAGTGCCACTGAATTCAATACCACCCCTAAGTGGCTCCAGGTATACACTTCATTTTGATACTGTATGTCCATTCTCTTCCTCTGATACTCCTGAGTAACAGCATCAGTTATCTAAAGTGTTGATTGTCAAAATACTGCTTTAGTAACTTGCAAAAGAGAGAGGCTTGAAACTTTCAGAGAAATACGTTAATACTTTAAGTTTTGCTTACCCTTAGACTAGTGACTTTCTTCTGACTGGTCTCCAGATGCAGGGCACATAAAAGTTTCCAGCTGCTATCAAAATTTAAAATGCCTGTGCTAACAGTGCTCTTGTTCTTGTACTGTAAGCAAGAACAAACAGCACAGTACATCAAGCTTGGCTCCATTAGAAATTAACTAGTTTCGTTTGGTTTAGTTTTGTTTTACAAAGCAGCTTCTACCATAATGAAATACCCTTTCCAGAGAACCACATCTACTTGTGCTACATTACAGACAGTACCTGTAGTGCATAAGTCATTAGGAGATACAAAGAAGTTGTGAATTCTGGACTCTTTTTTTTTTTTTTTTTTGACTGATGCAGTATTAAGGCTTCAGAATAGGAATATGACCTGAATTTGGCTGAATGTATTACAGAATTTTGACAATTATCAGGGGTTATCAAGAGAAACATGGTTCTAATACAAAATGTGCCAAATTATTGACTTCAAAATGATTTGTGTTCTGGTTCTTGTGACAGCTTCCATATATCCTGCTTTCTAAGCATTCTGCCCTGGATTAAGGAAATCTTTTAATATATTCTGTCTGGGTTGAAATCTAAGAAAGGTGTCATTCAGGGGTTTTGTCTTCTTCATTGAAAGGAGATTTTATGTACCACTTAACAGAATAATTAGGTCTTAATAACTGCTTATAAAGAAGTGACTATTTAGTGCATGGCACCAGAAGGAGAAAAGCAGTGAAGTGGCTTTTGTTGTACAAAGAACAAAGCAGTATCTGCACAGGGAAATTGTTGAATTCAGTTTGAAAAAAACATTAAAGACTGAGTAATTGCTTATATTTCTCTAAATTAGTAGAAGCAATGAAAAACTAGTTAAGAGTGTGTGTGTCTTGGTGATAAATCATTGCAGTTGTTAGCTCTAAGAGGGATTTTTAAGTGAATAGAAGAAAAATGTCCTGGTACATATAGGTGGAAAAACACAAGTAAACACAACTTGACTAAAAGCTAATTTGATTAGCAGAGACTTTATCTGTGTAGAGCTGAGGGTGTTTTGTTTTGTTTTGTTTTTTTGTGGTGCTGGGGATTTAACCCAGAGCCTTGTGCATGTGAGGCAAGCACTCTGCCAACTGAGCTATATTCTTAGCCCATAAAGCAGAGTTTTTAAAAACTTACATTTTAATTCCTAATGCTTTGTCTAGATTAATGTTTGTGCTCCCCTTAAAGTGACTGAGTTTTTCTAAATTTTTCACTAACTCATCTCCCACATTCTTTTACAAAAGAACTAGCTAGAGAACCTTTTAATAGGTTGGCTCACTTAAGTTAGGTGTTTAACATTGTAAAGTTTATTTCTTTATTTTAGCAGTTCAGTAATAGAAATCCAGTGAATAATTCTCATTAATCAGCTAACTAATAATCATTGTTGAACACGTGTAATTATAGTATGAATACATATAATTGTAGTATGCACCAGTATTAAATGTTTATGGTTTGCTTTCTTTTTGTAGAACACAAAGTAATTATAGTGGGACTGGATAATGCGGGGAAAACCACCATTCTTTATCAATTGTAAGTATGAGTGTTTAATAATTTTTAGTATTTTAACTATTGAAACATTTTGTTATTAATAAGAATGAGATGCCATTTTTATTCATTTTTTAAACATGACAGAAAAGCAAATATATGTTTTTTCAACATTTTTCCAAAAAAAGTAAATAAAATAAGCTGCCATACATTTTGCTAAAGCATGTTTCTACAAGCACTTATTGTTTTCTGGCCTTAAAAGAAAAAACTGTTTTTTTTTAAATATTTATTTTTTAGTTGTAGGTGGACAGAATATCTTTATTTTATTTTTATGTGGTACTGAGGATTGAACCCAGTGCCTCATGCGTGCTAGGCAAGCACGCTACCACTGCACCAAAACCCCAGCCTGAAAAAACTAATATTAAACTAAAATAAGTAAAACACAAATTATAGTGCTGGGTAAGTTGATAAAATGGATTTCATTTAGTTTTTTCCACACTGAGATTCACTTAAATAGGTTGATATTTCTGGGAAATTGCTACTCTCTAATAGCTTTAGAATTCGTTAGCATAACCAGACTTGTCTGAAGTACTGATGATCAAAATATTGTTTTATTAGCTCACAAAAGGGTGGTGCTTGAAACTTTCAGAGAAGTATATTAGTACTTTAAGGAAATTTATTTAAGAGTTCAGTTCACTTGTGTAAGTAACGCTCATTATTCTATCAGTGCTAATGCAGTGATCCTTTCAGTGCCAATGAAATGTTAACTTATAGAAATGGATCAGTATCTCAAGCATTTTAACAAATAATAATAAAGTACTTTGCATGATTGCAGAGCTCTTTCCTCTTCCCACCTCATCTTGTGTTAAAAGTATATCAGTCTAGGGCCTGGAAGTATATCAGCATAGCTTTTGTCTAACATGCAGGAAGCCCTAGGTTCAAAACCTAGCCTCATAAAAGAAAAACAAACAAATATACATCAGTCTGTAGCTCACCAGAAATATTCACTTAACCAATACATGTTATTTTTTAGTTACTTTGCTAAAAACTTACTGCCTTGTGGTTTGTTTCAGAATTTAGTAACTGCTTATTTTAACACATTTTCATGCATTAGCCATTATGTATTTTAATATTTAAAAAATCTTTAAATAACAAATATAAATATTTAAGAAATTTCTCATCTTTATTGAAATATCTTTCATATAGCCTCAAACATATATACAAAACTCATGAGAAAACTGAAAGCCTCTTCCAACACAGTATTGTCATATTGTCAGTAAATATATATGTTAAACTAAATAATGCATATAACTTAACCAATGATTATGACGGTATAAGTGATATGAGCATTGGTGTGATAATTATACAGTTCATTTTAAGTAAGATTTTTATTTGCCCATAGTCTTGCCTTTTAAGTATATAATTTGAGTTGTAGTGTACTAATTTTTTGATTGATGTAGGTCTGAAATTTCTCACATGGACGTTAGTGTGTGTGTGTGTGTGTGTGTGAGACTTGGAATCAAAAGGGCTTTCTACCATGGAGGTACATCCTCAGCTCTTCTAATTTTTTATTTTGATACAGGGTCTTGCTAAGTTGCCCAGACTGGCCTGGAACTTTTTTTTGGGGGGGTGGGTGGATACCAGGGATTGAGCTAAGGGGCACTTGACCACTAAACCTCATCCCCAGACCTATTTTGTATTTTATTTAGAGACAGGGTCTCACTGAGTTGCTTAGCACCTTGCTTTTGCTGAGGCTAGCTTTGAACTTGCGATATTCCTGCCTAGCCTCCCGAGCAGCTGGGATTATAGGTTTGCTCCATGTGCTTATCTTCAAATTTATGGATAGTCTATTTCTCAGTGTTTGCCACATTGCAAATATTGATATCAGTCACCTGGAAATTTGGCTAAGGATGAGGCATTAGTTCTGACCCAAATAATAAAAGGTCTTGGTGGTATATGAATTTTTCTTCACAGAAATGCAAACTCACACTACAGTGTGCCCTTCTATCCAAATCAAGCTTACATTTCATTCTGTTGAAAAAACAAGAGTCTTAAGCAACTCTGGAGGTTGCAGTGGGAGGATCACAAGTTCAAGGCCAGCCTCAACAACTTAGGGAGGGAGGCTCTAAGGAACTTAAGGAGACTTTATCTCAAACCAAAAAAACTAAAAAGGGCTGTGGATGTAGTTCAGTGATGAAGTGCCCCCCAATACCAAAAAACAACAACAAAAAGTCTTTAGTAGTTGTTCTTTGTCTAGATCTTTATCAGCACAAATGGTTTTCTAGTTTCTATTGCTTATGCTAATGGTATTTTGAGAAAGGTTGATTCATTTTTAAAATGTAGGGATAAACTCACTTTCCTTCTCAAATTGTACAGGAGTTTTTATAATGTTTGTCTTTTTCACAGCTTGATGAATGAAGTGGTTCATACTTCTCCAACTATAGGAAGCAATGTTGAAGAAATAGTTGTAAAGAATACTCATTTTCTTATGTGGGATATTGGTGGTCAAGAGTCACTGCGGTCATCTTGGAACACATATTATTCAAACACAGAGGTATGCCAAGGATACTTCTGAATTTTAACCAGAAAAAGAATGAAACAGAGAAAATACAATGTAAATTAGGAATATTGACAGTTATCTGTTAATAAGGTTTTTTTTTGTAAAGAACTCAGGTTTTTAAATAGAAAAGGCAAGTAAAGAGTATTGAAAATGATTATTTGTTGAGTGCTTACTGTTGGCTAGGCTCTCTGTTTATTCTTACAGTAATACTGTAATATCTCCAAGTGTTAGAGAAATTTAACATTAGGAGAAATTATCTAACATTTCCCCAAATCATACAGAAATAAAAGAGGGCCTGATTAGGGGAGGAGTAAAATATTTTAAGTATAATTTAACATAAGATTTTCAAATAACATCAAATGAATATTTAAAATTTTGATAAGACTGTATTGTGATATTTAAAAAAAATAAAAAGATGAGTTTGCAGCCATCCCTCAGTTCTCTATCACTTATTTAATTATTTTTTTTACTTTAGAGACAACCTGGGGAACAAATCTGAATTATCTCCTTTTTCTGCTTTATTTCTTCTTAGAGGCCAAGTTTTTATTGTTTTTATTTTAAGATCATGCAGTGTTGTTGAGAGATTTATGTTTGAGAATACCAGTGTACAATTGCATTCATGTAATTTTTCTTTGCAAAGAGGTACTCCTAAGCGATTATTTTCTAAAATGAAGCCTTTTAAAAACTAGACTTGGGAGAAAATGAAATTCAGAGAATTTTTGGTGTGCAAGGTTGCCTTGTTAAGTAAGAAATGTATTCTTCTAGATTTATATTGTAATAGCATAAGTGTATTCGTGCATATATTCTAATGCAGTGTGTAAGTAGTAAACGGGGATGACCTGTCTCAAATATTCAGCTTTTGAGAGAGTACTTAATTTTATTTAGGTTGGGGGTGGAGAGATGCAGAAGAGTAGACAAGCAAACATTATTGTTATAGGTTAGCTTTATATACATTTGTACAGTAAAGCAACATTCTGAAGCTAGACTATATTAGAGAGTATGTGAAGAACAACATTTTAGCACGTAACTTCTTTCAACAGCATAGTTTTTCCAAAGCTCAGTTAAATCCAGCTGTGAAAAGAACAGTTCATCTTTGAGAAATAGGTCAAAGTTGATTCTGTTTCAAGTGTTTTTTTTTTTTTTTTTGGTACCGGGGATTGAACTCAGGGGCACTCGACCCCTGAGCCACATCCCCAGCCCTATTTTGTGTTTTATGTAGAGACAGGGTCTCACTGAGTTGCTTAGTGCCTCGCCATTGCTGAGGCTGGCTTTGAACTCGCGATTCTCCTGTCTCAGCCTCCCTAAGTGCTGGGATTACAGGCGTGAGCCACCACACCCAGCTTCAAGTGTATTTTTTTTTAATTTTTTTTTTCAGTTGTAGATGGACACAATATCTTTATTTATTTTTATGTGGTGCTGAGGATCAAACCCAGTGCTTTACGCATGCTAGGCAAGCGCTCTACCACTGAGCCACAAGTGTACTTAAAACATTTCAGAAGGGTAGTTTTTGAAATTGCTAAATCTCTAGGAGACTTTAGTCCAAAAAAAGATGTGTTATTACTGATGCCATATGCATGAAATGTTCTTTCAATAAACTATTTCTGTAAGAATATCAAAATTACTATGAAAATTAAAGGCCTTTGTTGCAACACATCA
>PVHX01017172.1:0-40900 GCA_004024805.1 Geosciurus inauris | reverse complement strand
ATCCCACTCCTAGGTCTATACCCAAAAGACTTAAAAACAGCATACTACAGTGCTGCAGCCACTTCAATGTTTATAGCAGCTCAATTCACAATAGCTAAACTGTGGAACCAACCTAGATGCCCTTCGATAGATGACTGGATAAAGAAACTGTGGTATATATACACAATGGAATATTACTCAGCAATAAGAGAGAATAAAACCATGGCATTTGCAGGTAAATGGATGGAGTTGGAGAATATCATGCTAAGTGAAGTAAGCCAATCTCAGAAAACCAAATGCCGAATGTACTCATTGATAAGTGGATGCTGATCCATAATGTGGGGAAGGACATGGGAACAAAGGTGGATCTCCGTTCACAGGGGTGTAAGGGGGGAGGGAGCAGGGGGACAGCAAGGGTGATGGAATATGATGGTCATCATAGCCCTAACTTTATGTATGACTGCATATATGATGTGATTCTATACAACTTACAACTAGAGAATTGATAGGTTATCCTCTATCTATGTACAATGAGTCAATTTACACTGTCAACATGTAAGCCTAAATAAAACAAGAATAAAAATTAAAAAAAAAAAAAAAAAAAAGAAAGACTGTGTGGAATGTTCTCTGGGCTGGGCCTAGATTGAAGAAGCCTTCATGGATTCTGCTTTAATTCCCACTGGCCAGAGCTTGCAGACCTAATTGCAAGGAAGGGGAGAATGTAACCTGATAGCTGTGTCTTGGCAAAAAGAGAATCAGTTTGGAAAATAACTTGCCAGTGTCTGTTGCAGTCTCCTTGGGTTCTTTCTAGCGGGTAAAGAAACTAATGCACAGAGGACTTTCATACTTGGTCACTTTCTCAGCCTGTCCTTTCTTTGGTGCCTTAGGGAATCCTTAGCTTTCCGAAGACTATAAAGGCAGAAGAAATCACTTTGGGAGTGACCTCCCAAAGCCTGAATTCCCAGAGACCTAAGGGCAAGCACATCTCCTCCAGCTCCCAGCATGGTGTGGGGCCCACAGTAAATATTTGTTGAGTGAATAACTGGCTGACTGAATGATTTGGGTGAACCTAAGGTTCCTGTCATCTGACTCTGACATATATTCGTTTTAGAAGGCTCATCTCTTTACCTTTCGCACAAGCCTTCCGGATTGTTATCTACAGTTCATCTTTCCCAGGGAGACGGTTCAATTAAGACACCTCAAAATGAGTCCATGAGTCGAAGGCACAGCCGAGTGCACTCTGATTAACTTCCTATTCATCAGTCACAGAGATATATGATGGGAATTACCAGGGCAGGCAGGAAGGAGGGCGGGCATGCTGGGGGAAGGGAGGAAGCAGCTGGGAGATCAGGATTTTGGGGTACAAACAAGATGGGAAAAGTGCCAAGTAAGGGGTGAAGGTCCCCAAGAGGGGAAGCCCTAGCATGAGATAGCATATGCTCTTCTACAAACTGTCTTTATGAGGCCTTAGCACTCAAGAGTCTGACTCTCAAGTTAAGATGAACTTTCTCTTGATGTGAAAAGGAAAATAAAAATCAGACAGTGGAGAAGGCAGATGATGTGCACGCTTTCCTGGGAGTTTCTGGGCCTTGCAGACCAACCTCCTAGCTGTGCAGTCCTGGCATCCCCTGCAAAGCACGAGGGTTGGTGCTGCTTGTCCAGAGAGGCAGCTGCTCCCTTGTGGGTGTTGGGACTGTAGCAAAGACTAACCACCGCCAATTTTTTCCTTACTGTGTTAGTTTCTGGGGTTCTTCTGGCTTCTGGTAGTTTTCTGGCCAAATTGGTGCCCCTTGGCTTGGGAATATATCACCTCATCTCTGCCTTTCTCTTCACAAGGCCTTCTCCCCTGTGCCTGGGTCTGTATGTGCGGATTTACCCCTTTACAAGGACACGCATCTATGGATTCAGGCCTACCTCAATTACCTCATCTTAACTTTCTCATTTACAAAGGCTCTATTTCCAAGTAACATCACATTTATAGATCCTGGGAGATAGTATTTCAACATCTTTTGTCGGGATACAATTCACCACACAGTAATTACCAAAGACATGCTGGAAACACTCAGTTGCATGCTGTCTAAGCCTGAATCCTCCCTGATGCCAGAGTTCCTCATCCCCGTGCCCGACAGTCATCCCCTGGATGTTCTCTGAGCAGCTGCAGCAGAACATGGAAAAACTGAGCTCTTCCCCTCCTCACCTGCAATCTGCTCCTTTCGCTGTAATCTCTGGCTCAGGAAACCATACTACCAGCCACATGGTCTAAGCCCAGGAATATGAAGCTCTGCTGTGATTCCCTCCTGACTCTCGCCTGTTATGTTCAATAGTGCACCAAGTCCTGCAGTTTTTCCCTCTTAATCTCTCTCCAATCCCATGGCCACTTTCCTAGTCCAGGCTCGTGGGTTGTCTGCCTGGGCTACTGTGCCCGTCTCCTAACTGGCCTCCTTGATTCTACTCCTGCTCAGTTCCAGTCCAACAGGATGAGTGATAAAGTGACCTTTCCATTAATGAAATTTGCTTATAGTCTTATCTTGAAATTTCTTAGGGTTCTCCCTCTTGCTTTTGGGATAAATTAAAAAAAAAATCTGCAGCATGTTTCTTGTGGCCCTTTCTGATCTATCCCATTTGCCCCTCTGGTCTCATTTCTGCTCACCCCTCTCCACTTCAGTTACTCCGAGGTACAGCAGCTGCGGTCTCTCTTGCCTCATTGCGAGAACGTCACATGTGCTATTCCTTCTGCAGCAGGTACCTCTGCTCAATTTCTTTTCCTTTCTCCAACAGTTAATCAGAGCTTACATTTCAATTAGATCTCTCTCTGTCATACCTCCTTTAGGTGTCAAGAGTGTCCCCCATATTTCCTTGACTTGTCACTGTAGGGAGGGTGGGAACTGAGCCTCACTCATTCTTGTATCGCAAAGTCCAACAGAAGCAGGGCTGGGTTCACGGGCCTGGGAGCTCAGCCACAAAAGTCCCTGTCCTCAGATGGGCCCTGCACTTGGGGCTTGATGCTCTGTGGTTGCTGACTTGAATGTCTTAATAATACCTTCTTTGAACTTGCGTTTGGCAGTGACACAGAAATCCACTTGTTACAATGGTACATGCATTAGGGGTCCTACCTTCCCATCACAGCCTTGGTATGGATTCTCAGGGGCCTGTCACTTCCCTTGACCCAGAAACTTCTGCCACCTTCTGTGTCCAGTGAGAACCTCAGTGAGGATGTGGCACTGAGCCACGTGGTGGGGGCACAGGCACCTGTGAGGGTCTATACTTGGCCCTGATATGGGTCCATTTCAGTAAAGTGCAGGTTTTCTCTGGCACTTGACTTTGGCCTCAGGACTTCTGTCAGCCTTGCGGAACCTGCTGGAATTATGCTGTCATCCAGAGAGATCAAGAGACAGAGTAAGGAATGCAGAAGTATTTCCAGCTTTTGGAAGAGTGACCCTGGATTCTCATGATGCTGTGAGTCCTGAAAATTATGTAGTGAGCTCTGCCTGGTATATAGTATATGCTCAAAGATGGTTGAGTTTTAGTCCTCTTAAATATCTCTCTAATCCACCCGTGTCTCTTCCCTTCCACTTCCATGACCATAATCCAGAACCAGGTTCCTCCCTCAGACTGTTTCCACAATCTCTTGTTCATCCTTGATCTTACACCTCAGATGCCCAGTAGAGGGCTTGGCACAGAACAGGGCCTCAATAGAAAGATGATGATAAGTGAACTTATTTACTAAGGAGGAGACAATTTTGAAAGTAGCCTGTTGTTGCTTCTGCAGGTTAAAGTGCCTACCAGGTATACCAATGATAAATATCCTTGGGCATTATTTCCTCAATTCTGAATTCTGGCCCCTTCTAGGAGGCCATCAGGGCCTTGGGCTGATCTCTCTGGGCAGGTGCTGCGGCGCCTTCACCTTGGGAGGGCCCAGCTGTAGGTGGCAGATGCACAGCTGGAGAGCCACAGAGACTTCAATGGTGGAAAGTTATTTCTAAGGTGTTCGAATGACCAAGAGGCAGAGTTTATTACCAGAAACAATAGCCAATTAGGTCTTCAGTGATGTTTATTGCGTGCCAGATTTAGATAACGTCAGCTCTGCTGAAAGAGCAAAGATCTGACCCGAGAGCTCACACACACACACACACACACACACACACACACACACACAGGAGAAGGTGTCTAGAAAGAGTGGAGTTTGGATTTGGCTTTACTCCTCTGCCTGGGTTTACCCAATAAGGTACGGTCCTCTAGGAGGTTTTCTGAAGTTGTGTGAAGTTGCCCCTGTTCTGGCTGGTTCAGTCTCTGCCACTTTGGCTTCGTTAATTTTTCGTGCAGTCTGAAAGTTCCATTGAGGTAAATCTGTTTTGCTTTCTGTCTTAGTCCATTTGAGTGGTTATAACAACAACAACAACAAAACAGTAACTATAAACAACAGACATTTATATCTTCCAGTTAGACAGGCAGGGAAGTCCAAGATCAAGGCACCAGCAGAAGAGGGCCCATTCTCTGCTTCCTAGTTGGAACCTTCTTGTTGCATTCCTCATGTGGTGGAAGGGACTAGCTAGTTCTCTGGGTTCTGTTTTATGAGAGCACTAATCTGATTCATGAAGGCTCTGCCCTCAAGATCTGACCATCTCTTAAAGTCCCTACCTCTTAATACCACCACTTTAGGCATAAGGATTCAACACATGAGTTTTGTGGGAACACAAACATTCAGACTATAGCACCCTCAAAGATCCATCTAAGCAGGCATAGAACCTATGCCCACCCATCCGTGCAAGCTTACACCCTTTCATGCTCCAGCGCTTTTACTGCTGGGCAGCTGTCAGGAAACCCACAGCCATGATGCCCACAACTGCAAACATTTCTGCAGCCATATTCTGCTGATAATGTGTCCAGTAGTATATTTAATGGTCTTTATAATAACATTGTACTTCTTTTTAATCATAGCAGGTGTAGTTTTCTGTGGCTCATGTAACTCAAAACAAAGAGGTATGCCTATCAAGTATTGTTTGACAGGTTGCATTCCCATGGAAGGTAGGCACAGCCTAAAAGGAAGTCTTTTAATGGTGTGTGAGGCCACTGGCCCTGGTGGCTCATGGTGAGAGTAGTGAGATCTGTGCCTTGGTCATTGTGGCAGGTATAAATCAATAGGTGAAAATCAATAGGTGCTGACTGCTTTTCTCTAGTCACTTCCATGGCTAACAGGAGATGGAATTCAGAAGTTATGGGCAATTTGGGAGTTCCTTTCAAGGTCTTTTTTGGATCCACCTTGCACTGACATGAAGCCTACACTTCCTGAAGGCTGCTCTCAGCTCATGACTGAGCGTGGCTTGGGGGCCATGACAGCTCATCCCAGCAAGAGACAGGACTGCTCCTGTAGATGACTTGGGTTCAAGGCTTTCCAATGGCCTTGCCTAACTTTTCTTGAGACAATGATGCAGTCCAAGGCTGTTCTTCTCTCAATCCTCCTCCCTCCTCTCCTTTTGGGGATGTCAGATCTCTTTCATAGGCTGAATATCTCCTCCTCATTCTTCTGCTCTCTCTTTCCAAGTCTGTTTTGATGTCTGCTTTTCAAGAACCTAAATGAATGCAATTCCCCCCACTGTCCTCAGGAATAAGTAAATGGCTTTTATGTTTCAAGCTAATGGTATTAGGGATTGAGGCACCTCTTCAAGAGGTAGAGGAGGCAGTGTCGGAGAAGGGAAACTGGAAGGGGGCCTCAGGTTTTAGAGTCTATGAAAAATGTTGAAATTGACATTGCCTCATGTGCTGGCCCCAAAGAGGGGAGGCACAGAGGCCTTAATACCAGTAGCAAAAGTGTCTGTGGCCTAGCCTGCATTCATTTATAAAAATATGTTAAGGAGTGACCTGAGCTGCAGATGTGGTGATGACTGAAGATAGTAAGGACCAGAATCATAGATCAACATAAAATACTCTTCCTTTTCCAAGCACAGCAGATGCTCCAAGCATTTTAGAACAAACATACTTAGCAAAGAGGAGAGAAGTTCTTAAAATGATAGGCTCGGTTAGCTCCTATCCTGGTTAGTTGAGAACGAGAGTCAGTTAAATGATGTAGAAAGACAAGGCAATAGTACATTTCTTAGATCTAAGGGTTCTAGAAGTCCAGACAGAGCATGTATGTGCTCACTGTAACTGGCTCTTCAAGCATGGCTAGGAAGAAAACAATGGAATCACACAAATTCCCTGGAACAGAGACTGAGGCAGGAATTTGTAGCCAAATGTGGACTGTGGCAGTGGCACTGCTCTGCGGTATGGGAGAAAGTCAAATCAAGTTAAGGGAATGGTTCTTGGAGACTTAGAGTAGAAGTCAAGTCCCCCAGCACTGACTGACTGAGGACTGTACTCAGGCTGGCTCCCAGACATCATTGCTATGTGTGTAGAAAGGCATGGAAGGACCTGGAGTTCCCAAATGGGACCGTGGGGCTCTTTAGAGCACAGCTGGGGCTGGGGCCTATCTGGAGCTGAGACCTAGAAGGGCATCCTGAGGAATTTCTTCTCAATCTTTTCACCCAATGTTTCCCCAAGTAATGCAATGGGCAGCTTCCTGCAGAGCTCAGGGTGGAGCCGAAGCAGCTGGTGCAGTGTCCACTTCATGGCTTCACATTTGACTCTCATGTATTTGTGTTTTGTTCAAATGCCAAAATGATTTTGAATAATTTGACAGAACTCTCTATGAGGGCTCACATTTTAATTTAGAAAATATTATCAGTCCTTAATATTTTTTAAGTGCTGAAAATCCCACCTGCAATATCACCAGCCAGGTAAACCTTACTACATTTTAAAAAGATAAAGCCACACATATATAAAAAGTAGCAGGGAAAGTTTGAAATGAAAGTTGAGTCAGTTCTTCCAGGCAATCTTAAATGTGAAGTAGTAAATAGCAGGGAAAGGAGAGAGTTTCATGGAGAGAGAACCAGAGATGTCTAGGGGGGCTCATCTGAGGGGTTCAGCTTAGTAATGGTCAGTATATGCCTTTGAGGAAACATCCCCAGGCCCAGAAAAGACCACCAGAAAGAAGCAAGAGGACCAGGCTGGATCACATGGGGTCTAGAATGGACTGTATCCTGCCAGCAAGGGAAAAAATCACGGCAAGGCTAGGCATCAGACAAAGTGTTCAGCTTGTTAAGTATCCAGTTATTGCCTCAGTGGTGGGCCAAAATTAGCCCTTGGTTGAAGGCTACCCTGGTCCTGCCTAAAATAATCTTAAAAGAAATGCTTGAAAGGATCAAGCTGTTTCCAAGCAATTTAACTGGGTCCCAGGGCAATGTTCAAGAATATTTAAAGAAATAAAAAAATATCAAGTACAAAACAAGGTAAAATTCACAGTTTTTGCAACTCAATACAAAAATTACCAGGTATGCAAAGAATCAGGAAAATATAGACATAATGAGGGAATCAATCAATCAATCAATCTAAACAGACCCAGAAATGACACAGATGATTGAAAGAACAGTCAAGGATGGTTGTTAGAAATGCGCTCCTGTGTTCAGGAAGAAAGAGCAAAGATTTTCAAACAAGACTTCTGGGCCAAATCCAGTCTGGAGCCTGTTTTTATGTGATTTGAGGGCTAGGAATCAATTCTTTCTCTCTCTCCCTCCCACTCATAGACCACCCTTCCCCCTTCCTTCATCTACCTTCCTCCCTCCCACCCTTTCTTCTTCTTTTCTTCCCTCCCTACCTCTCTCCCTTCCTCCCTTCCTTCTTCCCTTCCTCTCTTCCTCTCTTCCTCCTTCCCTTTCTTCCTTGCAGAAAACACTTATGACATTTATGATTCACAAAGCCTAACATATTTACTATCTGACCTTTTAAAGAACAAGTTTTCTTTAAAAAGGAAAACTGTGCTGTGATCACAGATGGAAACAAAAAACATGAAAAAGACCCAAGTTAAACTTGTAGAGATGCAAAATGCAGTATTTGAGATAAAAAGATACTGGATGGGATTAACAGTAGATATCACATTGCAGAGGAAAGACAACCGAATTTGAAGACAGTCGTACAGACCATTCACAATTCAACACAGAAATACAGAGGATGAAAATAGACTCAGAGCACCAGTGAAATGTGGGAGGATTTGAAGGAGTCCATCACACATATAATTGGAGTTCCTGAAACAGGAGGTCTCAGAAAAATATTTGGAGAAATACTGGAAAATTTTTTTTCTATATTTGATAAAAAAGATTAAGCCCACAGTTTCAAGATTCTCAACAAATCATAAGTAGAAGAAACATAAAGAAAACTATACTAAAGTGAATAGAAATCAAAATACTCCAGAGCAGTGATGAAGAACATCTCAAAAGTAGCAAGAGAGTCTCCAGTACACGTATCAGACGGATAATAGACTTCTCATTAGAAAAAATGCAATCCAACAGATAGTAGATCAAAGTCTTCAAATTATTGAAAGGAAAAACATAGTTGATTTAGAATTATGTACCCATAAAAATACTTTTTCAGGCATACAAATGCTTAAGGAAGTTATTGCTGGCAGATCTGTACTACAGGATAAGTTAAAAACAAACCAACCCAAACCCAAAAATAACAAGTCCTTCAGGCAGAAGGAACATAATGAAAATCTGAATCTACTCAAAGGCATGAAGAGCATGGGAAATGAAAAATATGTGGAAAAGATGAAAAGTCTTTCTCTTATTTAAAAAAAACTCTTTAAAAGGTAATTGATTGTTTAAAATAAAAGTAATAAAATGTTATTGTGGGGTTTATAACATATAGAAATAAAATAGTACAAAGCCTGGGAGGGAAGGGGAAATGTTCTTGTATTATGTATGAAGTGGTAATATATTACTTGAAGTGATAATATGCTACTTGACAGCTGTGATAAACTTAGGATGCATATTATAAAATGGAAACCAACCACTGAAAACCAGATGAGGGTCACAGCTGATTGTGACAATGAGAGGAAATACTGTAACTAAGATAAAATCATAAAAACACTTTTTTAGAGAAAAATTCACAAATACATTAATAGCAAAAGGATAGAGAAAAGATATTCCATATTAACTAACAACAATCAAAAGGAAGGGAGAATTGCGCAAGTTTGTAATTCCAGCACTTCGGGAGGCTGAGACAGGAGAATCGCGAGTTCAAAGCCAGCCTCAGCAATGGCGAGGTGCTAAGCAACTCAGTGAGACCCTGTCTCTACATAAAACACAAAATAGGGATGGGGATGTGGTTCAGAGGTCGAGTGCCCCTGAGTTCAATCTCCAGTACCAAAAAAAAAAAAAAAGGAGAGGGGGAACATCTTTAAAGATTCTACAAATATCAAACTATAACACAGGAATATTAAGAAGAACTTGATATTCATATGTTTCACAATTTAGATAAAATGCACAGACTTCTTAAAAGCCAAACTACCAAAGTTTATTCTAGAAGAAGTAGATATCATGAGAAGCTATTTATGTAGTAAAGAAATTCAATACTTATGTTAAGGGAATTCCCACAAATAACCTCTAGGTCAAAAAGGCTTCATTGGTGATTCCAGTGGTGCTCTACCATTGAGCTACATCCCCAGCCTTTCTTATTGTTTATTTTGAGACAAAGTATCACTAAGTTGACAAGGCTGGCCTCAAAATGAACTTGAGATCCTTTTGCTTTAGCCTCCTGAGTAACAGGGATTAGAGGTGTGTGCCACCATCCCCAGTGAGCCCAAGAAAAGATAACAGAATTTCTGCACAAATCCTTCCAAGAAATTATAAAAGAGGGAGCATATCCCAACTAAATCTATGTGCCTAGCATCATTCAATAGCAAAATGAGAGAGAGATATTTATATGGAAAGAAATTGGCAAACCAATATCCTTCATAAAAATGGATAAAAAATTCTGAATTTTAGCTAGTTGATTCAACAATATATAAAAAGAATAATATTCCATGACCAAAGGAAATTGAACTACAAAATGCAAGGTTCATTCAATATTTGAAAATTGATCAGTGTAATTTATCACATTAAGAGAACAGTAACAACAAAAACCACTCTGAACATTTCAATGCATTGATAGCATATGATATTCATGGTAAAAACTATAGAACACTGGTAATAGAAGTAACCTGATAAAATGCCTCTATGAAAAACCTATAGCAAATATACTTAATCCTGGAAGAATTAATACTTTCCACCTGAGATTAGAAACAAAGCAGAAATGTCTGTTCTCAGACATTTCATTTGGCATTGCATTAGAGGAGCTAGGTAGTGCATTAAGGCAAGAAAAAGAAAAAATATTGAATTTGAAAGAAAGTAGTAAAATGTACACATGAAAAATTCTAAGGAATTTACACAAACACTATAAGAAATAATAAGTTAACTTAGCAAAGTTATAGGATACAAGATCAATATAAAATAATAATTGGCATACATTCTACACACAGTTATTTGTGGTAATGAATCAGGGAATTCAATTTAAAAATTGTTCCATTATGGTAGTTTTAAAATTTGAAACACATAGGGATAAATTTGACAAAAGTTGTGCAAACTGTACATTGAAGACCATAGAGCATTGTTGAGAGCATTAAAGAGGACACAAGTACATGAAGATCCAGAGTCTCCAGTAATGAATCACAACACACCGTAGTTTTAAGATGACAGTTCTCCTCAAGTTGATGTGCAGATTCAACATAAAAGTCCAATGAAATCCCAGAAGTCTTAATCTTCTATAAATTTATAAGCTGATTCTAAAATTTATATGGAAATGCATAGGATTTAGAATACTCAATTTTGAAAACTAGAAGCAAGTTTGATTTAGGACATTATAAGTTACAGTAATCAAGAAAGTATAGCAATGACATAAATATATGCATTGAAATACATGGGACAGAATAGAGGGTAGTTAAATACATGTTCCTGTACTTATAAATTGATTTTTTGAAATAAAAGCTCGAGCATTTGATGGGAAAATGTCTAGCAATTTGAGGGGGAAATGACTCTTTTTTTTCAACAGATGGTGACAGAATAAGTACAGTCTGTGAAAAATGAATTTTGACCCTTTCTGCTTATGGTATGCAAAAATAAATTTGAAATGGATTACAGACCTAAATGCAACACAAAAACCACAACATTTTGGGGAGAAAACATAAGAGAAAAATCTTAGTACTTGTGGAGTTGGCAAAGATTTCTAGATGTGTCCCCAAAATAAAAATTCATAGGCATAAAATCATAAATTATCAAAATTAAAAACTTACTTTTAAAAAAGAAAGGCAAGCCAAATGAGACTTTAAGAAGAATTTTTCAAACTGCATTCTTACAAAGAATTTTTATGAAGAATATGTGAAAACTCCTCCAACTCAATTACAAAAGACAAATGTCCTAATTAATAAAACAGGCAAAGAATTTGTTCAAACTCTTTACCAAAGAAGATATATGGATGGCCCATGAGTACATGAAAAGATGGCTAACATCATCAGTCATTAAGGAAATGCAATTAAAGCCACAGTGACAGATCACAACACACCCACTGCAATAGTTAAAAATAAAAAAGACTATTAATTGTTGGCAAGGATAAGAAGCAACTGGACTCTTCCTAACTACTGGTAAGAATGTAAAATGTTATAATCATTTTTAAAAAATTTGGCAATGCTGGGGATCAAGCTCAGGGCCTCGCAAATTTGATGGTTTTTAAGTAAGTGGACAACTACCATGCAACACACCTATTCCATTCCTAGCTTCTTATCCAAGAGAAATGAAGGTACACATCCACACGAAGACTTGTACAAAAATGTCTATAGCAGCATTACTAGGAACAACCCAAATGATTCTTGATATTATTTCCTGATTATCCAAGTCCTATTGAAGAATTCATTGCCTATGCTTATCTGTTGGAGCATTTCCCTTATATTCTTTTGTACTAGTTGCAAAATTTCTGGCCTTATTACAAGGCCTTTGATCCATTTTGAGTTGACATTTTTGCAGGAGGAGAGATAGGGATCTATTTTCTTTTTTTAAATTTTAATTTATTTATTCTACTTAGGTATACATGATGCATTTTGATTCATTATACACAGATGGAGCACAATTTTTCATTTCTCTGGTTGTATGTGATGTAGAATCACATCATATATGCAATAAAAGAGAATAAAATTATGGCATTTACAGGTAAAGGGATCTATTTTCAATGTTTTACATATGCATATCCAGTTTTCCCACCATCAATTGTCAAAGAGGCTGTCTTTTCTCTGACATAAATTTTTGGCAACTTTGTCAAGAATAAGGTAGTTGTAGTTGTGCATTTGTCTTTGTGATTTCTGTACCATACCATTGGCCTACATATCTAATTTTATGCCAGTACCAAGATGTTTTGTTTATTCTGGCTCTGTAATATAACTTGAAATTGGGTATTATGATGCCTCCAGCTTAACTATTTTTGCTCAGAATTTCTCTTTTTTTTCTAGTCATTTTGCTCTTCTGTATACATTTTAGGACTTTTTTTTAGTTCATTAGTATTTTGATGAGGATCGCCCTGAATCTATAGATTGCTTTTGGTAATATGCCTGTTTTAACAGTATTAATTCTGCCTATCCATGAATATGGAAAGTTTTTCCATCTTCTGGTGTCTTCTCTGATTTCTTTTTTCAGCATTTAGTGATTTTTCTACTAGAGATCTTTCACTTCTTTGGTTAGATTTATTCCTAATTATTTTATTTTTTGAAAGTTATTATAAATGGAATTGTTTTTCTGAGTTCTTTCTCAGCAGAGTCATTATTGCATATAGAAAAGTTATTCATTTTTACATGTTGATGTTATATCCTGCCACTTTGATGAATCTGTTTATTAGTTATATGAATCTTCTGGTGGAGCTTTTAGGATCTTCTAAGTAGTATTATATCATCTGCATACAGGGATGTTTGACAATTTGACTTCTTCCTTCCTTATTTGTATTTTCATTTCCTTCTGTTGCCTAATTGTCTGGCTAAGTTTAAAATACTGTATTAAATAGGAGTGGTGAGAATGGGCATCCTTGTCTTATTCTTTTTTTTTTTTTTTTTTTTGCTACCAGGGATTGAACCCAGGGGCATTGACCACTGAGCCACATCCCTAGCCCTATTTTGTGTTTTATGTAGAGACAGGGTCTCACTGAGTTGCTTGGCACCTCGCTGTTGCTGAGGCTGGCTTTGAACTCACGATCCTCCTGTCTCAGTCTCCCACAGTGCTGGGATTACACTTTCACGCGTGCACTACCACGTCCGGCTCCCTTGTCTTATTCTTGATTTTAGAGGAAATACCCTCAGTTTTTACCTGTTCAGCATGATGTTGGGTTTGGGTTTGTTATCTATAACCTTTATGATGTTAAGGCAAGTTCCTTCTATCCCTAGTTTCTTCTTCTTAAAAAAACTGTTTAATTTTTATTTTGATTTTGGTACGATGGATTGAACCCAAGAGCACTTAAACACTGAGCCACATCCCCAACCCTGTATATTTTTTATTTTGAGACAGGGTCTTGTTAAATTGCTCGGGGCCTCACTAGGTTGCTGAGGCCAGCTTTGAACTTGGCACCCTCCTGCCTTAGGTTCCTGAGTTGTTAGGATCACAGACATGCACCATCATGCCTGGCTCTTCTTCTTTTTTAACATCATGAATGGGTGTTGAATTTTGTAGAAGGCTTTTTCTGTGTCTAGTGAGATGATCAAGTGGGGAAGGAAATTGATTAGAGTATTTTTTATGCACATACAAATATTCCACAATGAAACTTACTGTTCTGTATAACTGTCATGCACCATAAAAAAAAGAAAAGAAAAGAAAAAAAAGAAACAACCCAAATATCCATCAACAGGTGAATACCTAAATAAATCTATCTATGTAATAGACTGCAAACTCAACAACATAAAGGAATAAATGACCGGTACATGAAACAACATGAATGAATCTCTAAGTAATTTTCCAGAGTGGAAGATTCCAGACAAGAATGAGTATATGCTATATGTTTCCATGTATGTGAAATTATAGAAAATGAAACCTAGTGTGTGCAGTGGGGGGAGGGAGCAGGAAGGGGGGAGAGAGAGAGAGAGGAGAGAGAAAGAGATAGAGTAAATAATGAGATGGGAAAAGAGTAAAGAAAGGGCATGATGAAGCTTTTGGGGATGATGGATGTGTTAATTATCTTGATTTTGGCAATGGTTTCTCACATATACACATATGTGGAAAGTTATCAAATTGCACACCTTAAATATGTCCTGCTTATGGTACATCAATTTTACCACAGTAAACTGTAAAAGAAGCAAGTTGCTACTGTTAAACTGAAAACAAAATACCTGAACCAAAATTGAGAAAACTACAGAGAAATGTAGACAAATCAATAGCCATAAATTGAGATTTTTAACATCCATAACTTAGTTATTGATGGAACAGTCAGTAACGATGTAGAATGCTTGAACAACAATGTCATCCAAATTGACCCTGTTTGACAGCTTTAGAAAAAATTCTTCCACATCCTCTGATTGCATACGGAATAGTCCCTAAGCCATTTTGGACCATGAACCAGGACTCAGTAGGTTGCAAGGGTTTGAAATTAAATATATAGAAAATCCCCTAGTTTTTGGAAGTAAGACTATACTTATAAGAAACTGAGGGATCAAAGAAGAAATTACAAGAGAAATAAAAATATTTCAAGCAAAATGACCACTAAAATATGAACAAACAAAATGTGTAGGATTTAGCTAAACTAATTTGTAAAGGGAATCTTTACCTTTAAATGCTTACATTGGGAATGAAGAAGTGTTTAAAATCAATGATATAAAGTTCTACCTAAAGAAGCTAGAAAATAAAGACCAAATTAACATCAAACCAAGATGGAAGGACATAAAAGAAATTAAAGCAGAAATCAATAAAATAGAAAACAAGCAATAAAGACAACCTAAAGAGCCAAACCTATTAAGGACAAAATAAAAAAATTATAGACCAATAACCCTACATACAAGGGCACAAAAATCATCAGCAAGTTTTTTGCAATTCAAATTTAATAATACATAACAAGAACCAATTGTGATTAGTCCCAAGAATACACAGTTTGTTTAATATTACAAATCAATGTTGGGCACAAGGTTATCAGATTAGTAAATTCCCACATTGTCTCACCAAAGGATGCAGAAAATGAACACCCATTCATGATAAAATCTGTTGACAAATTAGAAATTAAAGGGAACTTTGTGGTCTGTTAAAAGAAATTTATGAAAAACTGATAGCAAGTACCATACATTAAACATTGGATATTATATACTGAAAGGTCAAGTACTTACTTTCCTCCAAGGAGCAAAGCAAAGATACCCACCTCCTTGCTTCTATTCTTCCTTATTGTACTGGTCCTAGTCAGTGCAACAAGGTGTAAAAAAATGGAAAGAATTGGAGAGGAAGAAGTAAACTGTTTAGAATATATGATAATGTATGTGGAAAAGTCCTAGAAATCCATTTGAGGGGGGAAAAAAACTAGAGCAAATGAGTGAATTTAGCTATTCCATAGGATGAAAATTCAATGTACAAAATTAATTATACCTCTGTATTTTAGCAACAAATAATAAAAATGAAAAGGAATGAAAATATCATTTTACATAAAATTAAACAAGAGATAAAGTACATGGAAATATGTTTAACATAAGATGTGCTAGATATTTACACTGCCTACTATAAAATATGGAACAGAGAAATTAAGGAAGACCTACTAAATGGAGAGATATGCCATGTTAATACATTGAAAGATCTAATAGTATTAAAATGTTTGTTCTTCTTAAATTGGACTATAACTTGAACATAATCCCAATCAAATCTCACCCCCTCCTTTTTAAAAAAAAATTTAAAATTACATGGGAATGCTAAGGTTCTAGAATAGTTAAAACCTTTCAAAAAATTAGAACAAAACGGAAGGACATCCTATTTAATTTTAGGACTTACAAAGCTATAGTTATCAGAGCCATGTATTTTTTTTTTGTTTTCATTTTTGCTTTTTCTTTTCTTTTTAGCATAGATAAAAAAATAGGTGGTGCAGATTGTAAAATCTCATAATAAGTCCATATAAATGTAAGTTGACATTCAATAATAATGATGTCTGGGTGTGGTGGTGCACGCCTATAATTCTAGCGCTTTGGGAGGCTGTGACAGGAGAATCCTGAGTTCAAAGCCAGCCTCGGCAACAGCGAGGTGCTAAGCAACTCAGTGAGACCCTGTCTCTACATAAAACACAAAAGAGGGCCGGGGATGTGGCTCAGTGGTCAAATGCCTCTGAGTTCAATCCCTGGTACCAAAAAAAAAAAAAAAAAAAAAAAAAAAGATGATGCGATTTAATGGGGAGGGGAAATTCTTTTTTGTAAACAAGGTGGACAATTGAATATTTGTATATTAAAAACAATTTGCAAACCTTAAACCTAACTTGTGCTATTCAAGATGTGTCCATACCTAGAAATACAAGGTGAATACTATCAAGCTCCTAGAAGACACAAGATATTTTCTTGACTTCACAGTAGCAAATTTTCTTTTTGAAGAACTACCTAAAGAGAGGAAAAAATTCGATAAATTGGACTTCATTAAAATTAAAAACATCTGCTCTTCCAAAGACATTGAGACAATTCAAAGGGAAGCCACAAACTTGGAAAAATGTTTGCCACACAGTTCTGAATAGATCGCTTCCAAGGGAAGGTGTAGGAATTGTCAGTAAGCACATTAAAAAGAAAAATAAAAGCTCAGCATTATTAGTTGTCAAAGAAGCACAAGTTAAAATCACAAAGAGGTACCACCTTACAATCACTAGTTTGATTAAAATTTTAAAAGTCTAACAATGCTGGAGAGAATGCCAAATCCTGAGACTCTGGCAAAATGTGATCACTATGAAAACTGAACAGCCTTTTCTTATGGAGATACGAATATCAACTATGTTATATTCCAACCAATCTGTCATTAGGTATAAGACAGTGTATAAGCATGTGCATAGTAGCTTTACTTATAATACACAAAAGTCAACAGGAGAATACATAAATACATTGTGGGATATCTATGGAATATTATTCAACAATAAAATTACAATATGTGCAATACAGATGAATCTTTAAAACAAATTGAGTGAAAGAAACAAAACACGTATGAATCATTTAAAAAATATCTAAGCTGGTGGTGAAATCAGAGCAGTGGTGGCCTCAGTATCTGGAGAATTGACTGAAGGAGGAATGAGGGAAATTTCAGTGTGTAATGGAAACGTTCTATATTTTTTCATTGGGTGAGGTTTTTTTTCATAATGATTACATGGGCTTACACATTTAAAATAAAGCAAAATTAATCAAATGATGTACTTAAATATACTTCATTACATTTAAACCACACCTCAATTAAAAACATAAATTACTTCTTCCATCTCCTTTGATTACCTTTATCTTCAAAGATAACCACTATGAACCATACACCTTATTTATTTCTTTTATAATACTTATCCTAATTTGTTTGTATATAGTTATATATATATATGTATATGTGTCTGTCTGTCTACCTATCTATCTGTCTAGCTCCTGCATTAAGGTTCTTCAGAAGAAACAACCAATTGGATACATATGTGTGTGTGTATATATAATACATATATATGTATACATGCATACAATCTCATATATATTCATATACATCATATGTATGCATATATGGAGAGAGAGCAAGAATGAGAGAAAAAGAGGCAGGGCAGAGATACTGAGATTGTAAGGAATTGGCACATGTGACTATGGATGCTGAGGAGTCCTGTGATTTTCCTTCTGTAAGCTGGATACCTGGGAAAGCCAGTGGTGTCATTCAGTCTGAACCTGCAGGCCTGAGAAGCAAGGGAGTTGACAGTATAACTCCCTGCCCAAGAGCAGAGGAGATGAGATGTCCCAGCTCAGGCAGGAGCCAGAAGAAGTGAAATTCCCCTTCTTCTGCCTTTTGTTTTATTCAGGCCCCCATGGATTGGATGATGCCCACCACATTTCATAGGACAACCAAATGCTGATCAAATATGGAAACACCTTCACAGACACTCCCAGAAATAATGCTTAATATGGGTACTCCAGCCAGTTGAGTTGACATAGAGAATCAAACAGTACAGAATCCATTTAAGCCTGCAAGCTCAGTGCTCACTATGGTCCATTGACCACAACTCCATTTATCAAATTTTTGTGTGATCAGAAACATTTTTTTTTTCATAAGGGACTAATTGGCATTGTATTCCCTGAGGTCCTGCAGGTCTGTGAATGCATTTCTGACACCTTTCTACTTGAGCAACACCTTGCTGAGGCCTGTAATGTTCAGAACACACATATTTTTCCCCCCTTGGAAATTCACAATATTCCATTTTATTTCTAGATTTTAATGTTGCTATAAATACCCACGAGGCTGACCTTATTTATCTACCTTTTAAATAATTTTTTATCATTGTTTCTTCTTTTCAAATGTCTAAGGAATTCTATATACATTTTTGCATTCAGTAACTTATCAGGATCTACTTTGGTAGTGCTCAATCTGCATCAAATTTTTTACAACATGATCTATGTGGAATGTTCTTCCAATGTACAGTTTCAATTCTTCCCTCATTTAAAGAAAGATTTTTTAAATACCACATGTTTTGTACCACCTTGGTCTCTGCTTGAGGGATACCAGTTATCCCTTGTCCTGTTATTATTATGGGGATGACATCTATTATCTTCCAATTATTTTAATATGTTTGTCTCAAATACAGGGGACCAGCTCTCTCTCCTTCCATATTGTGAGCTCCACAGTGTTTGACAGGAGATCTTGCAAATAATCTAGGGTTATAAGATTAGGCTAGGGCATCACCATTATTATCTACAGAATATTCCTGTCCCTGTCCCAAGGGCCCAGCCTGCACTCCAAGACTAGCTTTCCAGAGGCAGCATTATAACCGTAGGATGGCCAGATTTTCTTTTGTCTTTTAGCCTGTGGTTTTAGATCTACTTCCCTCACAAATCCTTTCTGCCTTCTTAACAAACTCAGATCTCAAAAGGATCTGATATTGCTCACCAAGCCTCCTCTCCCAGTTTGGGGCTCCAGTTTTCTAAATCGAATCCTTCCTTGCGTTGCAGACCTCAAACAAAGCTACAGGGGTTTTCTTGGATCTCTAACTGCACTCATGGATTGAATGGTTGCACTAATTGGCCTGGCCTGGCCAAGGTCCACTCAGCCTTTCTCACTTCTAAGCCTCCACCTCTGTGGCTCTATTTTAGTCACCTTTTTCACTGCTGTGACTAAAAGACCTGAAAATGAAAAATTTCAGAGGAGGAAAATATGATTTGATGATCACACTTTCAGAGGTCTTAGTCCATAGACAGCAGGCTTCTTACTCAGGGATTGAGGGGAGGCTGAACATCATGGTAAAGGGAAGGGTTCAAGACATTACACCAAGAAACAGAGAAAGCCTAAGCTCCACTCACCAAATATATACCCCAAAGACACACTGCTAGTGACCCACCTCCTCCATCCACACCCACACTGCAGTTGCCACTCAGTTAATTCCTGTCAGGGGATTAATTCACTGTTGGGTTAAGGCTCTCATAACCTAATCATTTCACCTCTAAGCCTTCTTGCATTGTCTCACACATGAACTTTTGGGGACACTTCATATCTAAACCATAACAGGCTCTGATTCCTGCAAAGTTCCTGTCTTTGTCCTCCAAGAAAGGGCTGCAGGGGTGCTGCTCTACTTCCTAGGGGTCTATGCCCCTGTGCCTGCCCTAGAGGGTGCCCTTCTTCTCTTTCTGGGTTTTCCTCACAGGTAGTTCCTGCTGTGCAGATGACTCCTCTCACTTTGAAATGAGCTGCAAGTTTCTAGTTTATTGGAAACCTGTAACGTTTGTACGGTGCTTGATAAAGTGTTAAATTGGGGAAGGAAACACCTATAGACACACTGAGAGCTTTTCTGTTGAGGTGTAATTGCTTTTATCACCTTTATGGAAAAAGGGATCATCAGTCTAGCTACTTGAAATGTACTTTCCCCTCTTCTATTTATTTTAAGGATCATTGGGATTTTAAAATATACCTCACAATAGTTATTTCTAGCATTGATGTTATGCATCAAGAAGTAGAACGGGTGGGTGGACTTGAGTAGTCATGCTTTCCTTCTCTCATGCTGAAATGCAGCCTCTTGCATGGAACGAGCATTCTCCATCTCCTGTCAGTCAGCCTCTGAGTTCTGTTGGTGCAGTGGATTCTTGGTTTTCTCACTATACCAATCCCATCGGCCTCACCAGGGAGTGAGCTGTTCACATGCCTGTCTTTTCATCCACTCGGCTGATGACGGGTGGACACCTGTGCCTAATTTCATATTCTTACCGGCACCCAGAATTATGTAGGGCACAGAAGAGCTCCTGATGTTTGGTGAATGCTCAATGGCTTTTTAATCATCAGGGAAAAAGGGGGGAAAAAACAGAGTTGGTGGGTGGGGGATCCTCTTGAAATGCTCAGGCAGCCACAGACTGGTTACTTCAACCCAATTCCTGATGCTTTTCCCTTCAAAAAATAAAGCTTTGTTTCTGATCAGTGGTTTCAAAACATAAAAATCTCAGCCAGTGTGGTCGGTCAGGCAATCTGACCTTCAGACTGAATATTTCCTCCTTTGTATGGTTGGCTTGTTTGAAAAGCAGTCCAAAAGGGAAAGGGATGAGGATTTTCTGTAAGGTTCTGCTGATCCCAATTTGAGAAGCCCTTTCAGACCACTGGATGACAGAGCTTGGGATATTAAGTGTCACTCAAAGGCAACTTGCAAAGAAGATAGATTACTATTGCTAGATAAACCATAACTGTTCATTCTAAAGCTGTGCCACTCGGAAATTCTCAGCTCCCATGTCATTGCAATGTATTGCATTGAATAAACGGTCATTTTATTTC
This sequence comes from Geosciurus inauris, assembly GCA_004024805.1. Lineage (NCBI taxonomy): Eukaryota > Metazoa > Chordata > Mammalia > Rodentia > Sciuridae > Geosciurus > Geosciurus inauris. Next base: position 20,069 of record PVHX01017172.1, on the reverse strand, counting down.
TCACAGGACATTATCAAATTTTTGTTTGACCTTTGAGAAGAACAGTTTTTAATTTTAATCAAACTATTTCCTTTTGAACTTAAAGGAAAGGTTGTTGGTTTGCTCTCCTGAAGATCTTGACAAAGAGACATTTCTAGCAGAGCCAAAGGTTGCTCACTATCTACTGGAGTAGACCTCATCTTGGGTAGTAATGTAATAGAGACTAATAGAAACAAATTGATCTCTTCATAATTTGTCAGGCGAATTGTGGCTAGCTGAAAATTTTATTATCAGCATCGTTCTGGAGGAACTGTAAAAAAAGTTAGCAAAAGTCAGTTTCATAAAAGTTCCCTTTCAGGCTGAGGAGGATTACTGGTTGTCACTCAGAGAAGAATCTGCTATAATTTCTATGATATTGCAGCAAATAAAAAAGTGATTTGTGAAGTTACTTTCAACTCCCTTAGAAATGAGGGAGAGCCTTATTCCATTTTCTGAAACTGAAATATGATTTAAGCTAAGAAGCAGCATTAAGAATTGCAGCTTGAGCCATTAACACTATGATGTAGCCGCACATTCATTGACATGGAGAGAGAGCTGCATTATGTTAGGGTAAAAAGTGGGTTACAAAATAGGATATAAAGTATGATCTTATTTTTGTTTAAGCATATACATTTTCATAGGAAAAGTCTGGAAGGACATACGTGCATAATCACAAAAAGAAATAAGAAAGAAGACACACCAACAAGAGTGAGCAAAGCATGCAGACAATTCATAAAAAGAAATGCAAATGCAAAAAATAAGGAACTATGTTAAAATTCACTTATAAGCATAGAAAATGACAATGAGATACTTTTATTCTTGTGTGCTAGTTTGGCAACAATGCTTAAAATAAAGGAATATCCAGGGTTAGTGACGGAGAAGGGAAAAGGCATGCCTGTACATGTTTAGTGCATATTTTAAAAACACCTGTTTTCAAAGCCTTTGAGGTATAATTACACAGGAAAACCTGAACACAAGATGCTTGGCACAGTGCACATGAAGTGTACACTACCTTAAATTTACTGTACATTCACTTGTGAAGCCACAACAGCAAAGACCCTGCTGCCCGTTGTCCTGAATTGCTTTCTGCTGCCCTTTGAAGTTCTTCCTTCACTTGCCTTCATGTCTCACCCTCTGTCCCGACAACCACAGATGAGCTTTCAGTCATTATGGATTAGACAGCATTTTCCGGAACTTTATAAAATGCAACTTTATGCCACATGCCCCCTCTTTTTTGTTCGGTTTCTTTCATTCTGCATGATTATTATCAAGATCCATCCATGTGACTGCATGTGTCTCCAGGTCATTTCTCTGTTTTGCTGGCGAGTTCTCCACCATATGGATATTACCGCAATTTGATCAACTGTTGATGGGGATTTGGGTTATTTCCAGTTTTTTGCTATTACAGATAAAGCTGTTAAGGACATTCATGTACAAGTCTCTTTGGTGGAAATATGCTTTAAATTTTTCTTTGGTCAACTCTTTAGAAGAGAATGGATAGGGCACATCGTAGGTGTTAATTTAAGTTAATTTAAGTTACCCAACTGTTTTTCAAAGTGATGGCATCATTTTACATTCCTGCCGGCATTCCAGTTGTTCCAAATTCTTACCAAAACGTAGGACAGCCAAGGTGCCTCACGATCTGAATTTCTGTTTTCCTAATAACTAATGATAATGACCACATTTTGAGGTGCTCATTTGCCATCTGTTTATCTTCTTCAGTAAAAATCTGTTTAAATCTTTAGCTTGTTTTTAAATTGAGTTGTTTGTCTTATTATCATAGACTTTATGTAGTTTTTATATAAATTATTTGTGAGATATATGTTTTGTAAATACATTCTCCCAGTTTGTGACTTGCCTTTTCATTTTCATAACAATGACTTTTGAAGTTTTTATTTATTTATTTATTTATTTTCATATTTAATTTATTTATTTGTTCTATTTAGGTTTACATGATAACAGTGCAATTTGATTCATTGTACACAGAGGATAACATTTCATTTCTCTGGTTGTAAGTGATATAGAATCACAACATAAATGCAGTCATACATAAAGTTAGGGCTATGGTGACCATCATATTCCACCACCTTTACTTTCCCCATGCCCCCTCCCCCCTTACACCCTGTGAACAGAGTTCCTCCATTGTTCCTGTGTCCTTCCCCACATTATGGATCAGCATCCACTTATCAACGAGTGCATTCGGCATTTGGTTTTCTGAGATTGGCTTACTTCACTTAGCATGATATTCTCCAACTCCATCTATTTACCTGCAAATGCCATAATTTTATTCTCTTTTATTGCTGAGTAATATTCCATTGTGTATATATACCACAGTTTCTTTATCCATTCATCTATCGAAGGGCATCTAGGTTGGCTCCACAGTGTAGCTATTGTGAATTGAGCTGCTATAAACATTGAAGTGGCTGCATCACTATAGTATGCTGTTTCTAAATCTTCTGGGTATAGACGAGGAGTGGTATAGCATGCTTAAATGGTGGTTCCATTGCAAGTTTTCTAAGGAATGTCCATACTGCTTTCCAGATTGGTTGTATCAATTTGCAGTTCCACCAGCAATGTATGAGCGTGCCTTTTTCCCTAAAACCTCGCCAACACTTATTGTTGTTTGTATTCTTGATAATTGCCATTCTGACTGGCATGAGATGAAATCTTAGGGTAGTTTTGATTTGCATTTCTCTGATTGCTAGAGATGTTGAACATTTTTCCATATGTCTGTTGATTGATTGTGTATCTTCTTCTGTGAAGTTTGTGTTCAGCTCTTTGCCCATTTATTGATTGGGTTGTTAGTTTTCTTGGTTAGTTTTTTGAGTTCTTTATATATCCTGGAGATGAGTGCTCTATTGGATGTGTGTGTGGCACAGATTTTTTTCCCAGGATGTCGGCTCTCTGTTCACTTCATTGATTATTTCTTTTGCTGAGAAGAAGCTTTTTAGTTTGAATCCATTCCATTTGTTGATTCTTGATTTTGCTTCTTGTGCTATAGTAGTCTTGTTAAGGAAGTATGGTCCTAATCTGACATGATGAAGATTTGGGCCTATTTTTTTCTTCTATTAGGTATTGGGTCTCTGGTCTGATTCCCAGGTCCTTGATCCACTTTGAGTTGAATTTTGTGCATGGTGAGAGATAGGGGTTCAGTTTCATTTTGCTGCATATGGATTTCCAGTTTTCCCAGCACTGTTTGTTGAACAGGCTATCTTTTCTCCAGTGTATGTGTTTGGCTCCTTTATCTAGCATAAGATAACTGTATGCAAGTGGGTTCATCTCTGTGTCTTCTATTCTATACCATTGGTCTACATGTCTATTTTGGTGCCAGTACCATGCCATTTTTTTTACTATAGCTTTGTAGTATAATTTAAGTTCTGGTATTGTGATGCCTCCTGCTTCACTCTTCTTGCTAAGGATTGCTTTGTCTATTCTGGGTCTCTTATTCTTCCAAATGAATTTCATGATTGCCTTTTCTATTTCTATAAGGAATGACATTGGGATTTTAATTGGGATTGCATTGAATCTATATAGTGCTTTGGGAAGTATGGCCATTTTGGCAATATTGATTCTGCCTGTCCAGGAGCATGGGAGATTATTCCATCTTCTAAGGTCTTCTTCAATTTCTTTCTTCAGTGTTTTGTAGTTTGCATTGTAGAGGTCTATTGCCTCTTTTGTTAAATTGATTCCCAAGTATTTTATTTTTTTGGAGGCTATTGTGAATGGGATAGTTTTCCTAATTTCTCTTTCAGAGGGTTTATCACTAATGTATAGAAATGCAATTGATTTGTGGGTGTTGGTTTTATATCCTGCTACTTTGCTGAATTCATTTATTAGTTCTAAAAGTTTTCTGGTAGAATTTTTTGGATCCTCTAAGTATAGAATCATGTCGTCTGCAAACAATGATAGTTTGAGTTCTTCTTTTCCGATTCGTATCCCTTTAATTTCTTTTGTCTGTCTAATTGATCTGGCTAGTGTTTCAAGGACTATGTTGAATAGCAGTGGTGAGAGAAGGCATCCCTGTCTAGTTCCTGTTTTCAGAGGGAATGAATGATTCCAATTTTTCTTCATTTAGGATGATGTTGGCCTTGGGTTTAGCATAGATAGCTTTTACAAAGTTGAGGTATGTTCCTACTATCCCAAGTTTTTCTAGTGTTTTGAGCATAAAAGGGTGTTGTATTTTGTTAAATGCCTTCTCTGCATCGATTGATACAATCATATGACTCTTATCTTTAAATCTATTGATGTGATGTATTATGTTAATTGTTTCTGTATGTTGAACCAACATTGCATCCCTGGAATGAACCCCACTTGATCATGGTGCACTATTTTTTTAATATGCTTTTGTATGCAATTTGCCAAAATTTTATTGAAAATTTTTGCATCTGTATTCATCAGGAATATTGGTGTGAAATTTTCCTTTTTTGATGTGTCTCTGTCTGGTTTTGATATCAGGGCAATACTCACCTCATAGAATGAGTTTGGAAGGGTTCCCTCTCTTTCTATTTCATGGAATAATTTGAGAAGTATTTGAGTTAGTTTTTCTTTGTAAATCTTGTAGAACTCAGCTGAGAATCCATCTGGACCTGGGCTTTTCTTGGTTGGGAGGCTCTTGATGGCATCTTCTATATCCTTGCTTGAAATTGATCTGTTTAAGTTGTGTATGTCCTCTTGGTTCAGTTTGGGTAGGTCTTATGCCTCTAGAAATTTGTTGGTGTCTTCAGGGTTTTCTTTCCTTTTTTTTTTACTAGAGTATAGATTTTCAAAATAGTTCCTAATTATCCTCTGTATTTCAGTAGTGTCTGTCATGATATTTCCTTTTTCATCACAAATTTTAGTAATTTGGGCTTTCTCCCTCCTTCTTTTTGTTAGGGTGGCTAAGGGTTTGTCAATTTTATTTATTTTTTCAAAGAACCGGCTTTTTGTTTTGTCAATTTGTTTTGAATTGTTTCTTTTGTTTCAATTTCATTAATTTCAGCCCTAAATTTGATTATTTCCTGTCTTCTACTTCTTTTGGTGTTAATTTGTTCTTCCTTTTCTAAGGCTTTGAGACAAAGAGTCAATTCATTTATTTGTTGACATTTACTTCTAATGAATGATTTTGATATGTTGTATCAGAGTTGTTATTTGCCTCTAAGAATTTTTTTATCTCTTCCCTGATGTCTTCTGTTATCCATGCATCATTCAATAGCATATTATTTAGTTTCCAGGTGATGGAGTAGTTCCTATTTTTTAATCCATCATTGATTTGTAATTTTATTCCATTGTGATCAGATAGGATGCAGGGTAGAATCTCTATTTTTTTTGTATTTGCTAAGACTGGCTTTGTGACATAACATATGATCTATTTTGGAAAAGGATCCATGTGCTGCTGAGAAAAAAGTGTATTCACTCATTGATGGATGGAACACTCTATATATATCTGTTAAGTCTAAATTATTGATAGTTTCATTGAGATCCATGGTTTCTTTATTAAGTTTTTGTTTGCAAGATCTATCCAATGGTGAGAGAGCTGTGTTAAAGTCTCCAAGTATTATTGTGTTGTGGTCTATTTGATTCTTGTATTTGAGAAGGATTTGTTTGATATATGTAGAAGCTCCATATTTTGGGGCATAGATATTTATGATTGTTATGTCTTATTGATGTATGATTCCCTTAAGAAGTATGAAATGACTTTCTTTTCACCATCTTTGGTTTGAAGTCCACTTTATTTGATATGATGATAGAAACTCCTGCTTGTTTGCGGGGTCCATGTGAGTGATAGGTTTTTTCCCACCCTTTCACTTTCAGATGTGGATGTCTTTTCCTGTGAGATGAGTCTCTTGAAGACAGCACATTGTTGGGTCTTGTTTTTAATCCAGTCTGTCAGTCTATGTCTTTTAATTGGTGCATTTAGGCCATTTACATTCAGGGTTATTATTGAAATATGATTTGTAATTCTGGTCATTTTGGTTTGTTTTTGGTTTTTACCTTGACTTATTTTCTCTTTTGAATCATCTTTCCTTTAGAGTAGTTCCTCTCTTTGTAAATTTCCATTGTTGGTTATCATTTCCTCCTCATGGAATATTTTGCCAAGAATACTGTGTAGTGCAGGCTTTCTTGCTGTAAATTCTTTTAACTTTTGTTTATCATAGAAGATTTTTTATTTCATCATCAAATCTGAAGCTCTCTTTTGCTGGATATAGGATTCTTGGTTGGCATCCATTTTCTTTCAGAGCTTGGAATATGTTGTTCCGTAATCTCCTGGCTTTTAGGGCCTGGGTTGAAAAATCTGCTGAGATCCGAATTGGTCTCCCCTTATATGTAATCTGGTTCCTCTCTTTTGCAGCTTTTAAAATTCTATCTTTATTCTGTATGTTGGGCATTTTCATTATGATGTGCCTTGGTGTAGATCCATTGAAATGTTTGGCGTCCTGTAAGCCTCTTGTATTTGATTTTCCATTTCATTTGTCATATTTGGAAAATTTCTGATATTATTTCATTGAAGAGATTGTGCATTACTTTGGTTTGAAATTCTGCACCTTCTATCCCAATAAATCTTAGATTAGGTCTTTTGATGCTGTCCCATGTTTCTTGTATGTTCTGTTCATGATTTTTTACCATCTTCACTGTATGGTCGTTTATTTTCAAGATTGTATATCTTGTCTTCATTATCCAAGGTTCTGTCTTCCAGGTGATCTAGTCTGCTGGTGATGCTTCCTATGGGGTTTTTTATTTGGCTTATTGTTTCATTTCAAGAATTTCTGATTGTTTTTTTTTTTCATGATCTCTAGCTCTTTCTTCAAGTAATCTTTTGCTACTTGTAATTGCTCTCTTATCTCTTTGTTAGAATGATCAATGGTTGCTTTTATTTGCTCTCCTATTTCTTTGTTGGATTGATCAATTTTTGCCTGTAATCGCTCACTTATGTCATTCTTTAATTCACTGATCATTTTAATTATGTACATTCTGAATTCTTTCTCTGACATTTCATCAGCTGTGTTGTCAGTGGATTCTGTTACAGTGGTATCGAGGCTTATTTGGGGCAATTTCTTCCCTTGTTTTTTCATGTTGATTGTGTATCTTCCTTTCTTGAAATATGGATCTAAGGTATTGCAGCTTCCATCCTACAATCTTGTATTGACACTCCAGATTACCTGTGTCTCACCTTGGTGCTACTTCTGTTCCCCCAGTGTCCCCAGATGGGCACTACTGCCACTAAAGTTGGTGGCGGAGGTAGTGGACGTACCTCTAGAGGGCAATGAGAGTGGCCTTGGCTGGGCTCCTGAGGAGGCCTCTGAGGGCTGTTTTGCCCCTCTCTTGCACTCCTGCTGGTGAATAGGAACTCTGGAGTGGAACTGGAGGTGGGCCCAGGTCTCACTTAGGCAGGGTCACAAGGAGGAGAGTCTGTGTGCGACCCTTACAGTGAGTGTGAGCTCCCCTGGGGCTGGAGGCTAGCAGGCTCTGGTCTGCCTTCAGCTAGGCACCCCTGGGATTCCCTAAGGGTAGTTTTGGGCCTTCTGTCTTGCCTGTCCACAGGAACTCTGGAGCAGAACTGGGGCGGGCCCAGAGTGCACTTGGCTGGGGCCTCTTCACGCTGGGATCTCTGCAGGTGACTTTTACCCTGGGTGTGCCTTCCTCTGTGGCTGGTAGCTATCAGTCTCTAGTCAACCGTTGGTTGGACACCTGTGGAGTTTCCTAAGGGTGGATTTGGGCCCTCTGTGGCTCATGCTGGTCTGCAGGAACTCTGCAGTGGAACTGGGGTGGGCCTAGGCTGCAGTTGCGTGGGGCTGTCTCATGCTGGGGTCTCTGCAGAGACTCTTGCCCTGAATTTGGGCTACCCAGTGGCTAGTGGCTAGCAGTCCCTGGTCTCCCTTTGGCTGGACACCTGTGGAGTTTCCTGAGGGTGGATTTGGGCCCTCTGTGGCTCCTGCAGGTCCGCAGGAACTCTAGAGTGGACTGAAGTTTTTATTTATGATAAAATCTTATTTGTTGAGTTTTTATATATTTATATATTATGTATTTTGGACATATTTAAAAAACTTTTCCAGACCTGGGGACACTAATATTTTCTCCTTATGGTTAAGTAGTTTTAGTACTTACATTTAGATACACAATCTGTTTGGAGTTAATTTTTATAGGAATTGAATTCTTTTTCAATTAAGTAAGAGTTGAGCTGAGTGCAGTAGAGCATGCCTGTAATCCCAGCACTTTTGGAAGCTGAGGCAGGAGACTCTTGAGTTCAAAGCCAGCCTCAGCAATGGAGAGGCGCTAAGCAACTCAGTGAGACTCTGTCTACATTAAACACAAAATAGGGCTGTGGATATGGCTCAGTGGCCAAGTACCCCTGAGTTCAATCCCCAGTACCAAAAAAAACAAAAAAGTAAGAGTTGAGTCCTTTTTTTAGCATATTGCTATTTATTTATTCTACATCATTTATTGAAAAATATTAATTTCTCCTTGAATTGCTCTGGAACCTTTGTAGAAAAACAATTGACCTTGTACTTGCACATCTATCCCTCCCTGTATTCTCTACTTATCTAAATTTATCCATTTATCTACCTTTCTGTCTTTTGCCCACACTATACTGTCTTGATTACTGTAACTTTGTAACCAGCATTGATTGTTCCTCTTTTTAAAAGTTGTTTTGGCTATTCTAGATTTTTTGATTCCTGTATAAATTTTATAAACAGCTTCACAATTTCTAGAAAAAGAAGACTTAAGGTTTCATTGGTAATGGGTCGAGCTTATGTCTCAATTTTGGGATAATTGATGTCTTAATAGTATTGTGTCTTCTGACCCTTGAACATGGTTCATATTTCCATTTAGTCATGCCTTTTAGATGTCTCAGTGATGTTTTGTAGATTTTAGTAGATGTACCTTGAAAAATCTTTTGTTGAACTTATTATGAATTTCATATTTCTGATGCTATAAATTTCATATTTTTGATACTGTAGATCGTTTTATTTTAACATTTCTATTTCTGATTGCTGTTACCATAAATAAAATCCATTTTTATTTATTTATCTTTTATCCTTCCACCTTGTTAAACTCATTTATTGGTTCTAGGAACTCTTTTGTATAGTCTGTAGGGTTTTCTACATAGGTGTCATCAGTCAATACAGAAATTTTTATTTCTTTTTTTAAAATTTGGATTTCTTTTTCTTGCCTGAATTCTCTATTCAAAATCTCTGGTAAAGTATTCAATAGAAGTGCAGAAAGCAGACATTATTTTTACTTTTTCTCATCTTAGGGCAAGAACATTGAGCTTTTGACCATTAAGTATGATCTTATCTGCAGTTCTGTTCTGCTTTTTTTTTTTTTTTTGGCTTGTGTTTTTCGTATTTGTTTGCTTTCATTATAGTGGATGTTGGATTTTGTCAAATTCCTTTTCTGCATCTTTTGAAATGATCATATTGTTTTTCTTTTTATTATAAAAAGAAAATACATTATAATAAATTGTACATTTTAAAATGTAATTTAAATTGTAAACATAAATTGTATTAAAATTACATTATAATAAATTGTAATGATTAATTTCTAGTGTAAGCCAAATCTGCAATTTTGGGATAAAGTTCACTTAATCACTTAATGTAATTTTAAAATATTTTATTAAATTAAGTTTCTTAAAAAATTAAAACATTTGTATCAATGTCATGAGAGATACTAGTCTATAATTTTCCTTATTATGTTATACCTGGTCTTGGTATCAAGATAAAGCTGATCTCATAGAGCCAAGACATTCTGTCTGCTCTGCAAGACTTTGTGTGAAATTGATATCATTTCAACTTTAAATATTGAATACAATTTACCTTTGAATGCATCAGGGTTTAAACATTTTGAGGGGGAGAGATTGTGAAAGGTTATCAATTATAAATTTGATTTCTTTCACAGGTATGGGGCTATTCAGGGTATCTATTTCATCTTTAATGAGCCTTGATGGTTTTTGTCTTATAGAAAATTTGTTCATTTTATTTAATCTATGTTGTCAACATTTTTAGCACAGGTTGTTTACAATATTCTTTTTGTATAGTCTTTTTTTTTTTTTTTTCCAGTACCGGGAATTGAACTTAGGACACTCTACTGCTGAGCTATATCCTTAGGTCTTTTTTCTTATTTTAAAGAGTCTTGCTAAGTTCCTAAGACTGGCCTCAAACTTACCATCCTCCTGAGTAGATGGGATTACAGGCATGTATTACTGTGCTTGGTCTATGTATATAAATTTTTTGCTGCACTGGAGATTGAATCCAGGGCTCTGCATATGCTAGGCAAGTGCTCTGCCACTGAGCTACATCCCCAGTCCTCTTACATTCTTAATATCTGTTGAAATGATAGTGATGTCACCTCTATAATTTCTTTCTTTCTTTCTTTTGGTACTGGGGATTGAACTCAGGGGCACTCGACCACTGAGCCACATCCTTAGCTCTATTTTGTGTTCTATGTAGAGACAGGGTCTCACTGAGTTGCTTAGTGCCTCGTCGTTGCTGAGGTTGGCTTTGAACTCGCGATTCTCCTGTCTCAGCCTCCCTAAGTGCTGGGATTACAGGCTTGAGCCACCGCACCTGGCTTATAATTTCTGATATTGGCAATTTGTATTCTCTTATTTTTTTATTATTAGTCTTATTAGAGATGTATGAATTTTGCCATGTGTGGTGGTCCATACCTGTAATCCAAGAGACTTGGTAAGCTGAGGCAGAAGGATCACAAGTTCAAAGCCAGCCTCAACAATTTAGTCAGACCCTAAGCAACTTAGGGAGACCCTGCCTCAAAATAAAAAAAAAAAAATGAAAAGGTCTGGGGATCTTGCCCAGTGATTAAGGTCCCTTGGATTCAATCCCTGGTAACTTCTCCCCCAAAAAATGACATTTAGGAATCTTATTTATTTCTACACATAAATAGATTTTGGTTTCATCAATTTTCTCTACTTATTTCCTTTTCTATTTCATTGAGTTTTACTTTTATCTTTATTTTTTTCTTCTTACTGTGATGCTTAATTTACTCTTTCTAGTTTCTTCAGCTGGTTATTTAGTTGAGATTTTTCTTCATTTCTAATATAGATCTTTAATGTCATACATTTGTAAATACTACTTTTATGCTTGCCACAGATTATGATAGGATGTGTCTTTATTTCACTTTCTAAATATTTTGTTTCCTTTAAAAATTGGGGGATTTTCCAGAAATCTTTTTATTTTCATTTTTTAAAATGTTACTAGAAATGTTTCATTTTTTAAAATGTTATGTTTTGTATAACTTGAATTCTTTAAAATTTATTGAAACTGCCTGGCCCAAAATATGTTACACTGTGATAATTGTGTTTATGTGCTCTTGCAAAGAAAGTGCATTCCGTGCTTGACTGGAGTGCTGTGTAAATGGCATTAGTTCAAACTGAGTGACAGTATTATTCAAGCTTCCCGTGTCCTTTATTTTTTGTATATTATTATAATATCAGTTATTGAAAGAGGAGTGTTTAAACCTCCAACATAATTGTGGATTTGTCTACTTCTAATGAACCTTTGTCAAAGTTTTATTCATGCATTTTGATGTTCCATTATTAGGTTCATAAATTGAGTCTTATTATGTCTTCTTTCTGAATTGACTCTTTTTATGTATAACCATCCCTGGTAAAATTCTTGGTTTTGAAATCTACTTTGTATGATATTAATATAGCCTCTCCACCTTTCTTTTAATTAATGTCAGCATGGTATGTCTGTTGCCATCCTTTGAGTTTTAATCTATTGTATATTTTTATTTAAAGTGAAATTCTTGAGAACTGCATACAAGGTGTCTTAATTTTGTATTCAATCATATAATCTCTGTCTTTACTTTCAATGTTAGACCATTTATATTTAATATGATTATTGTGGTTAGGTTAATTATATAATCTTATTTTTTGTTTCTTATTTATATCACCTACTCTTTCTTCCAGCTTTCTTTTTTCTTCTCTCTTTTGGATTAACTTGATTTTTCAACATGATTCTATTTTATTTCCTTTGTTGACATATTAGTTGTAACTTCTTGGTTTTTAGTAGCTGTTTAAGGCTTTACTGCAGGAATAGATAAACATTTATTGTAAAGAGAGTGAGAGTAAATATTTCAAGCTTTGTGGGCTCTATGTTCTCTATCACAACTACTCAACTTTGACATTGTAGAGTGGAAGTAGCACAGAAAATAAACAAACAGATGTGAATAAATGGATGTATTTAGTTTCTAAAATGTTCTACAAAAACCAGTGGCAGGTTATATTTGGCGCATAAGCTGTAGTTTGCTGACTCTTATTTGTACTACACCTCCTTAAAATTTCACAGTCTACTTAGAAGAAATAAATCAAGTCTTATATAATATAAGAATCTTACAATAGTATACTTACATCTCCCTTTCCTGGTCTTTGCACTATTACTGTTTTACATTTTACCTCTATGTTAAAGATTGCATGATAGAATGTTATTGTTACTGCTTTATAGTCAGCAAAGGACTTTTAAAAATGCTTTATAAAGAATAATTTTTATAGTTCTATGATACAGTTTTGCTCATGGTAAACACCACAGCTAAAACCTTTATTTCAGTGCTGTTTAATAAATAAAAGTATGGAAAATTTTAAAAAGTAATTTTTAAATGTTGCTTTCCATCTTTACCATTTGCCATGCCCTTAATTCCTTTGTGTAGGATTTTCATTAGTTTTATTTTCCTTCTACCCAAAGGAGTTTCTTTAACATATCTTGTGCTAAAGGTTTGTGAGTGATGAATTCTTTCAGCTTTTGTTTGTGTCACAAAGTCTTTTTTGTTTTCACTTTTGAAAGATCTTTTAACTGATTATAGAATTCTAGGTAGACTTTTTAAAATTTCAATATTTAAAGATGTATCACTATTGTCTTCTGGCTTTCATTTTTTTCCTAAGGAGAAGTCTGTTCTGTATGTAATGTGAATCATCTGGACCTTATTAAAGTTTTCACTTGTCTCTGTTTTAAGTAACTTGATTACCATGTGCCTTGGTCCAGCTGTTTCTGTTGTTCTTGTTTGTGGCCTTTGTTGATCTCTTGGATCTTAGCTTCTGGTTCTTGGTTTGTAGTTATGTCAATGTGAAAAATGTGAGGTATTATTTTTTCAATTTTTGACTCCACTGACTCATTTCTTTTCATTTTGTAATTAAATACATATTAGGAAGATGGTGGGAGCCAACTAGGCAGTGAGTCCCTGCAGCATGGGAAGGAGGCAGCACAAAAAAGCAGGATTGAGAGGTGGGTAACAACTTAAGTGCTCTAAGACTCCATAGGGCACAGTCTGAGCCAGGAGAGACCGGAAGATAGGTTACTAGAGGAGAAAACAAGACACTCAGAGTGCCCTACCTGAGCCTGTGGATGGGGAGCGGGGCACCAGAGACAGTAGGGGCAGGAGCGGCATTGTCTGAAGCTCACTCACTGGAAAACTGTTCAAAAGAGAGAAAAAAAATTAAAATGTAGAAACTTCCTTAAAACAGAACAAATACTCAAAATCAAATTGTGAAAAGAAAGCTGAACTTGCTTCCCCACCCCCCAGCCATCTTGTGGAGCCTGCTGCCAACCAGTCCCCCTCTAAATCAGCTTTGTCCTCTTACCACAACCAGACAGCTACAAATTAAACCAGAGAAGCCTGCTGCATTGGCCCTTTTAAGAATATGGCCAGAAAGAACTTCTAGAAGGACCACTACTAGCCATAAATCTCAGAACCCCCCTTCCCTTCTGCTTTGGGGTGAACATTGGGAATAGAGAAGGCTGGTGAGGACCTGGGCCAGGGAAGTGCTTCTGGTCTATCCTGGCTCAGCCTTGGTGACCCAGGGAAGGACAGGAAGTTCAGCACAGGCTTCCTTGACTCAGACAGAGATTATGATGAAACAGCTTTGCCCCTGAACAAAGGCAAGTTTATTCACCAGGCTGTGGCACAGGTTGGGAGTGGGATGAGGTGGGAACACTGTGGGAAGGCTAGGGACAGTCATCAGGATTGCAGCACCTACCAGAAGGAAGCTGCCTGGATATCCAGTGATATACAGATTCAGCAGGAAATTGCCAGAGGCTATGTAGCAAAAAGGCCCAGATACTAGCCATGTTAGGTGCACAGACTGAATTGTGATCACAACTGGTAAGTGACAGGGCATGATTTGGATACTTGTAGGACCTTGCACCAGACACATTAAGCATAGGGAATCAATGCCCACCATTCACAGCCTAGGGTAGTAGAAACTAGAGTCCAGATGAATCACCAGAGACCCTTCACTACAGCACCTCAGAGAGCAGAGGCAGCAGGCAGAATACTACTGCACCACAGAACACCTGCAGAAAATCCACAACCAGTGTTCTGGCTCACACAGACAGCTACTGGGATCTTCACTACCACAAAAAGAATCTAGCAGAGGGGAACGGGTACACCAGTGACCCATAGCAAATGCAGGAGCATTTCAGAATCTGCAGGCTGTAGTTCTGAAACATTTAAATTGACCAACTCGCAACATTGCACCCTCCAAGGCTATAAACAACTCTAATGTCAACTTTGATCATCTAAATAACTCATTAACTTGAATGATAATTGTTAACCCAATAGCCAACATAGTACCTCCAACCCATTTGAATGTATTTCATCTAATGATTTAAAGCATTAATTGGAATCAATCTTCCTGTCTTTGTTTTCTCATTTCTAGTTTATACCTACTTCTCTTACCCCCTATTCATCCTCTTTCACTATTCACTACTACCTTAAATACCACCTATACATATATTTCTCCTTTATACCTTGGTGTACATTATCCTTTGATAGCTTCCCTCACTCTCTTTCTCTCTCTCCCTTTTTCTCTCTTGTTTGCCCAAGCTTTCTTTCTTCCCCCTTTTAGCACTCACTTAAGGATACAGAAAATTTACTAAATTTAACTACTAATTTTTGACCTGTTCAAGAACTTTATTATAGGTTTATACCTGAATTTGAGGAACTGCAGAGAACAATTGCAACAAGTTTTTGCTCCTACAAGGTTGAACAGTAAAAGCTTGGCTCAGAAGTGATTATAGTGAATAGGGCTCAGTGATGTCTCTTAAAGTGTAGCTGATATTGGGATCAGCAGAGGTCACACACTGAATTAAAATATCATTATCTAGATATCCACCCAACCCAGGGCTCTTAAGAAAAAGAAGCTCACATAGTAGTCTTTCACTTACAAGAAGTAGGAACTATAAGATAGATGAATAGACATACAAATAATTTGAAAAAGAAAGGGAATAAACCATCCCAAGCACCCCATAATGCTTCAACAACAGACTTCATTGACACCACAGTGGAGGAAATGTCAGAGAAGGAATTTAGAAAATTCATAAACTGTTTTATGAGCCAAAAGACAAGGTAAGAAGTAAAATTAGAGAGGAAATATAGGAAGTGAAAGACTACTTCAACAAAGAGAGTGTAATTCTGAAAACAAATCAAACAGAAATCCTTGAAATGAAAGAATCAATAAACCAAATTAAAAACTCAATGGAAAGCATGACCAGAAGACTAGATCACATGGAAGTTAGAGTTTCAGGCAACAAAGAGAAAATATGTAATGATGTTCAGAGACCATGAATAGAATATTCAAGAAATCTGAGATATTAAAAAGGCCAAATGTAAGGTTCATTGGGATAGATGAAGGCTCTGAAACAAAAAATAAAAGAATGCACAATCTTTTCAATGAAATAATATCAGAAAAATTTCCAAACTTTAAGAATAAAATGGAAATTCAAATATAGTAGATGTATAGGACTCCAACTATACAAAATCACAACAAATCCACTCTAAGACATATAACTATGAAGATGCCTCACATACAGAATAAGGATAGAATTTTTCACATACAGAATAAGGATAGAATTTTAAAAGCTGCAAGAGAAAAATGACTGATCATGCTTTGAGGTAAACCAATCTTGATTTCAACTGATTTCTCAACCCAGACCCTAAAACAAGGAGGTCTTGGAAGAATATATAACAAGCTCTAAAATATAATGAATGTCAACAAAGAATACTATACCCAGAAACATTAAGCTTCAAAGTTGAAAAAGAAATAAAAATTTTTCATGATCAACAAAAGCTGAAAGAATTCATAACTAGAAAGCTTGCACTACTTGCAAAAAGCTTGCACTATTCATATTCAATAAAATATCAGATGAAGAAGAAATGAAAAACAAAATGAAAACCAGAATAGGGAGGCATTATACTCAAAGTGTGGACAATCAAAGAAGAATGAAGTCCAATCTGAACACTAGAAGTCATAATGACAGAGTATAAAAATCATCTCTCAGTAATAAGATTGAATGTAAATGGTCTAAACTCTTCAATCAAAAGACACTAGATAGCTGAGTGGATTAAAAAACCAAGATCCAACAATATACTGTCTGGGAGAGACTTACCTCACATCAAAGACATCCACAAGCTGAAGCTGAAAGGATGGGAAAAAACATACCAGTTTCATGGATCTTGTAAAGAAGCAGGGATTACCATTATCATATCAGATAAAGTGGACTTCGAGCTAAATTAATCAGAAGAGACAATGAAGGTCATTTCATACTGTTTAAGGGGATCATACTTCAACAAGATAAAATGATCATAAATATTTAAGCCCCAAATGATGCAGCATCTATATACATAAAACAAACCCTTTTCAATATTGAGAATCAAATACATCACAATATGATAATATTAGGTGATTTTAATATGCGTTTTTGTCACTAGATAGATCATCTAAACCAAAATAAATAAATAAAGAAGCTATAGAACCAAAGTATACAATTAATAATTTGAACCTAATAGACATCTTTACAATATTTAATTCATCAACAACTGAATTTACTTTCTTCTTAGCAGCACATGGAACATTTTCTAAAATAGACCATATTTTAGGTCACAAAGCAAATCTTAGTAAATACAAAAAATAGAGATAAACTTTGCATCCTATCAGATAATCATAGAATGAAATTAGAAATCAATGATAATATTAAAGAAAAGAAAGCACTCTAACACCTGGAGATTAAACAATATAATCTTGAATGATGAATGGACAGCAGAAGAAATCTAGAGAGAAATAAATTCTTAGAAGTAAATGAGAACAGTGATATGATGTATCAGAATTTCTGGGACAGTATGAAGGCAGTTATAAGAGGAAAGTTCATAGCATTGAGCTCATACATTAAAAAGAATGGAAAGATACCAAATAAATAACATAATATTACATCTCAAGGCCCTAGAAAAAGAACAAACCAAAGCCCAAATCAGAAGAAGACAGGAAATATTTAAATTGATATAAAAAACTGTACAAAAGATCAATAAAACAAAGAGTTGGTTTTATGATATGATAAAATTGATAAACCCTTACTCAAGCTAACTAAAAGAGAGAAACTAAAATTGTCAAAATCCAAAAGAAAGAGGAGATCTGTTCCAAGATGGTGGTCTAGACAGATGAGGCATTCCTAGTCTCTCCAGGACCAGGGTTTAAAGTAGTTGGAAACACTGTTTCTCAGTGAGTTTTCAGAGGACAGCCAACAGCTGCTTCCACACAGGAACTCCTCTCGGGTGCCCACAGGGTCACCAGTCCCCAGTGTTTGCACAGGACCCCAGCTTCGGATTCTGGCGCAGGACTCTGACACTAAGACTCCAGTGCGGAACTTGACCCCGTGCAAATCCTGCTCTTGCACAGAGTCGCTGGCTCCAGTGCCCACACACCCCACAGACCTGGGGTTGCCCACCCACGCAGGACCTCTAGCAGCTGTTGCTCCCATGCGAAATCCCTGGCTTCCCCACAGGACCCATGGCTGCTGCTCTTGTGCCGATCTCCATCTACCAGGGTGGAACCTCCCTGATTGCCTACACTTGGGGATCCAGGACAGGCTCTGGAGACAAACTTTTACTTCAGCACAGCATACCACAGAGCTGCATCTTCCAATATGCCACCCAACACTGTTGCCAGGCCCAGCCCTTCACCCTATCTCTGAAGCACACGGCTTCTTTGTGAGACTACGGCTTCATCATTCACCTGAGTGGGCAGATACCAGTAAGCAATAGACAACTCCACCTACTGGAAGAGAAGGGAAGGAATCCTGTTTATTTACATTGTCACTTTTTATTTTTTTCACAATATTCCTTTTTTTGTTTTTTGTTTTATTTTCTTCCTTTCTTTCTTTTTCTTTTCTTTCTTTTCTCTCTCTCACTCTTTCCCTGCCCTCACATCCCTAACATTTGTGAAACTAACTATTTTTTATGCATTAGGCTACAGTAGACTGGGATATCTGATCAGTATACTACATTGTATTATATAGTCTCATTACTTCCACCTGTACATGTTTTATTTTTTTTTTTTAATTTTTATGTCTCCTTGTTAGTTGTACTCTATTTTCTACCTACCTACTGATCTTCCCCAAGTCTCTTTCTCTCCTTTCTACTAATAGCAAACTTCTTTGGATTCCTCTTTCATGCTAATAACAATATCCTCACTTCCTACCACTCTAACATCTCATCCTACATCTTACCCTCGGTTCTCTCTAGCCCACCAGCAGAAACTGTAGATCTTTGTGCAAACCTATTGTTTATATAGTAGATGCTAATTTAATTAATAATTTCTGTATATTGTGACTAAGGCGTAAATGTATTTAGGAGCTATTAGGAGCTACTTGGCTTGAAACTATATATTGTTTGTATTTAGATCTGTCAATATTGGTCTCCACCTTAAAGGAGAGGTAGGGAACCTGTAGGGAAACTATAAGCCTATAGGATAAAAACTGTAACACCTCGAATCTGCAGTGCTAGAAAGAAAGACACAAAAACAACACGAAGAAACAAGGGAAGAAAGTGCCTGAAACAAACCAAGATACTACATTATTATTAGAATCCATGGTCAGCACAGCAGAAGAAATGTCAGAGAAGGAGTTCAGAATGTACATAATTAAAATGTTCTGTGACTTAAAGAATGATATAAGAGAGCAAATCCAGGCAGCAAAAGATCATTTTGATAAAGAGCTACATAGGCGAATACAGGAAGCAAAAGATTACTTCAATAAGGAGATAGAGATTCTGAAAAAGAACCAAAGAGAAATGAAAGAAACAATTTCTCAAAATGAAAGAAACAATAAACCAAATTAAAAACTCAATAGAAAGCATCACCAATATATTAGATCACTTGGAAGACAGAACCTCAGACAATGAAGACAAAATATTTAATCTTGAAAATAGAGTTGACCACACAGTGAAGACAGTAAGAAATCACGAACAGAACATCCAAGAATTATGGGATAACATTTAAAGACCAAATTTAAGAATTATTGGGATAGAGGAAGGCATAGAATTTCAAACCAAAGGAATGAGCAATCTATTCAATGAAATAATATCAGAAAAATTTTCAAACATGAAGAATGAATTGGATAATCAGATACAAGAGGCTTACAGGACACCAATTGTACAAAATCACAACAGATCTACACCAAGACACATCATAATGAAAATGCCTGGCATTCAGAACAAGGAGAGAATCTTAAAAGCCACAAGAGAAAGGAATCAGATTACATACAGGGGGAAACCAATTAGGATCTCTGCAGACTTCTCAACCCAGACCCTTAAAGCTAGAAGAGCTTGGAACAACATACACCAAGCTTTGAAAGACAATGGATGCCAACCAAGAATCTTATATCCAGAAAAATTAAGTTTTAGATTTAATGATGAATAAAAACCTTCCAAGATAAACAAAAATTACAAGAATTTACAGCAAGAAAGCCTGCATTACAGAACATTCTTGGCAAAATATTCCATGATGAAGAAATAAAAAACAACAATAAAAACCTGCAAAGGGAGGAACTACACCCTAGGGAGGAAAGGCCAATCAAAGGAGAAACCCAGTCAAGTTAAAAACTAAGAATAAACCAAAATGTCTGGGAATACAAACCATGTCTCAATAATAACACTGAATGTCAATGGCCTAAATTCAGCAATTAAAAGACATAGACTGGCAGATTGGATTTTAAAAAAAGACCCAAGAGACCCATGCTGCCTTCAAGAGACTCATCTCATAGAAAGAGACACTCACAGATTGAAGGTGAAAG
>PVHX01017171.1:0-40897 GCA_004024805.1 Geosciurus inauris | reverse complement strand
TTTGGTACCAGGGATTGAACTCAGGGGCACCCAACCACTGAGCCACATCCCCAGCCCCATTTTGTGTTTTATGTAGAGACAGGGTCTCACTGAGCTGCTTAGCGCCTCGCCATTGCTGAGGCTGGCTTTGAACTCGCGATTCTCCTGTCTCAGCCTCCCTAAGTGCTGGGATTACAAGCGTGAGCCACCGCGCCCGGCTTATGCCTTTATTTGTAACGTATTGTTATTTTTACTTGTACTACATGGTACATAGTTATCATATTAAGAATTGTGTGTGATACAAATACTGGCATCTTAGTAACTTTGCCACAGCTTTTTGAAGAATTTGTACAAAACTAATTTCCTGATGCCTTTTTTCTAAAAATGGTTGATTTTACCATCCCTATGGCGTTGGGATGGGACTTGTTCTTTCACTGCTAAGAGCCAAACAGATGTGGTATATGTAATGACTATTTACATGCTCTTTGCCCACTACATGCTATATAGAGAAGGTATGGCTGCTTTGTTCAGCTTATACTTGGTTCCTTTCCTCACCATGAATGCATTTGTTCACTGGGTTGAATAGCTATTATATTCACTCATTCCACAAGAGGAATGGGTTTGCTGGCCAATATAAGAGGTGAAGAGGTAGTAGCCTTTTCATAGCATGGCCATTTAACAGTGACTCATGGTTACTAAACTTGTTTCGAGTAATCTTTGACACCAGAAGTTTATTAATAGGTTTTTCTTAGTCCATGATCTTTCCTTAGAATACCCAGTATTTTAAGTAACGCTTGAAGTAAAGAGCTTGAGGCACTGGGATTTTAAAAATCATTTAGCACAGTAATTAATGTCATAATGGACTTTTTCTCATAATCAAATATTTGGCACCAAATATTTGTCAATTTACTTTTAGACTTCATCTCACATCTTCATCTTCATAATGAACTTTTATATAAGAGCTCTCTTTTTCCAATGAGATCATTTAATCCCTTTTTTTGAGAATGAATTGTTATTTAAGGCAGTAAATATAAGTTGTTATATATTTAGAAGACTTTTAAATGTTTTTTTTTTTGTAAAGAGTAAGTTTAAAGAAACTCAAAAAAATGTTAAACAAAAACACCAGAGCAACACTGTTCAGTGTGACTTTATAGGGATGGAGATAGAGTGGAATGGTGGGAGGTAAGGCTAGAGATGTACATTTTGGTAGATGGAATAGGGTCTTATAGCTAGGCACAGTGATGCATGCCTGTAGTCCCAGCGATTTGGGATTTCAAGTTTGAGGCTACCTCCGCAACCTTGCAAGACCCTCAGCAACTCAGGGAGACCTGTCTTAAAAAGATAGCAGGCTGTTGGGGATATAGCTCAGTGATAAAGCACCCCTGGGCTCAATACCCAGTACCAAAAAAAGGAAAAGAGTCTTATATACAACCTAAGGATATACTAAGGAAGCTAAAGAGGTCTTGTTGTTTTGCTTTAAGTGTTTATTTTGATTCATAATAATAATTTTAATCCATAGTAAGTTGTAAAAATGTACCCTTTGCCCATCATGTTGTACTCACCAAATATTTTCCAGAACCCAAGTCACCACACTGTAGCCCCAGTTGCCCACTACCTGGTTTTCTAAATCAAGCCGCATTGGTACACAGGCCTGTTAGTCTGCTTGTGGTCTGTGGATGCCATCCTGCTCAGCAGCAGAGTTGAGAAGTTGTGACAGAAACCACACAGCCCACAAGGAATTGGCCACCTGCTCACCTAGAGAAACTTGATGCATGTTTCTGATGAGACAGATTATAGCAGGAATTCTTATTTTGGTTAGAAATTGGGGTAAGGGGAGCTTATGTTTCCTGTGTGTACTTACTGTGGAACTTCATGTTCCACATATGTGCCAAGGGTGCTCAGGAGAAGTAGGCTGGCTGTGGCTTCAGGTGCTTTTTCTCCTTTCATCTACTTTTAAAGTTTTACTCTATTCTAATCTGTACATTGAGAGCCTACATAAGATGGTTATTTTGAAAAATGGCAGTACCCAAGAGTAGAAAATAGGGTATCAGTGGCCCCAAAAAGGTCTGAAATCTAATTGAGACGACTTCTGATGTTTCCGTCAACACTTAAGATGCTGCCGTGTGCACAGCATCACTTCACCCTGAGCTTGCTCAACTTGAAATTTATTTTCTCCTTCCCAGAACTGGGCTTTCTTCCTGACTGCTTTTTTATAGAAATGCTACCTTTGTATTATGGGTCCAAAACCTTAGGGGCGTCAGATTCTTTCTCCTTACTTATTAAGCTTCTGTTCTTCAAAGTCCTGTTCATCTTAAATCACTGGCAAAGGAGTGGGGCACAAGTTTACAATTTCTCCCTTTTTTTCTTTTCATAAGTAATATATGTGTGAGAGAAATCTGTTTCCTTCATTAAGCCTAAGAGTTTTAATTCATTTCTATATTTATATTGTTTGTCTAAACAAAGCAATAAGTTCTGATAATACACTTATTTTAAAAATTAAGAAAATACCAGAGAGTAGAAAAAAAAACTGAAGTTCATCCATAATTCACTACTGCTTGAGTCGATTGCCATTAACATGAGGAGGGGAGCATCCTTATAGATTCTTATTCATATTCTAGTACTCTCCACCTCTGGGGCAGATAAGAGCAAGTAAGTTATGCTCTTCTATAACTTGGTTCGTTTTTAATTTTAATGTTAATATCTTTCATGTTAACATAGATCTCAGTTATTTTTAAAGCTTGCCATGTTCTACCATCTTATGAGAACATTGCAATTTAACTTAGTGGGATAACATTTTATTTTTAATTCCTTGCTAATATAAGTGACCCTGCTTGTATTTATATTTTTATGTATTTTTTTAGTAACTATTAAAAATTGGAAGCAAGGGGGAGGGCAGCCCTAGTCTTGTTTCCCACTATCCCACAACCTTGCTCCTTTAGCTGGTCTCCTTTCCTCTCCTGGCATGAGGCCAGTTTGGATCTACTGAATAGTTGGTTCCAGAGGAGGAATGGGTGGGGTGGTAAAGTCTACGAGTACTTCAGGGACATGGTCTGGAAGCACTAACAGATGTCTTCTCTAGTATCTAAAAACATACAAAAAAAAATACATTTTGTACTTTACTACTGTATATCTGCCTGGGCCCCAGATAGCTGTGACTATAGTATCACACTACCACATCTGGCTCACTTTTTTTTTTTTTTAATGGGAAAACAGGCAGTGGAATGTCTCACAGTGTCATGCTACTTGGGGAGTTTATTATGGGCATACTTCTGAAAAATGGTGGAAAATAAGTTTAATTATAATACTGTTAATAGTAAGGTAAGCATTAGATGTGGATCCTGAAATACTGGCTAATACTTGAGTTGATCCTGAAGATAGGTTAAAGTTATTAGTTTTCCTAGTTTGGAATTAATGTGCCTGGCCCCCAAAGGATTTAGGAACTACATTTCTTAACTCAGAACTTTGATTCTGAGAAACTCTGCTAAGCCCCAGACTCTCCTCTGTAGTAGTGACCATCACGGATGTCTCCAGACTCAATTCCCTGCTTTGTAGAGTGATGCAGGGTAAATCACTTCTCAAGAACCCTACTGACAACTAAAGAACTTAAAATTCTGTCCTATTCACCTGAAAGAGTAAGCAGTTAAAAGACAAGCCACATCATTTTCCCATCGAGTGAACCTGTCACAAAAGGTGCTGTTCTCTCACATGTATCTTTTCTTGACCATGTATTTATAAAACAGTTGGCTGCTGTTAATAAAGCAATGAAACCTAATATGAGTCTTCTTGGCCCACACAAGAGTAGCATCTGCATCTCGGGACACCATGTCCAACTGACAGATACTTGCAGACGACAGTTCAATCAGTTAACAAAATCATGAGGTCATTCCATGTGTAAATTGACATCTTAGACATTGGAGTGAGGACAGAGTGTTATAAAGAGTGTAAATCAGCGCTTTCCAGAGCTCTTGCCAATGCTAGGAAATGGAAGTTCCATAGGAGAAGTTAAGAGTACTACAGACTCGGCTGCCACAGGCCTCAGAGGAGGTGGGCGGGCAGTGCTCAGGAGCACAGACCAAGAGTGAAACAGCGGAGTGTGAGCATTCAGGCTTTCAGTTGAAACAGAGAGAGATGTCCGGAGCGAGAGAGTGAAGGTGGATGGCAGCAAAGAACTGAAGGCCTTTATTTGGAATTTGAGATCTTAAGAAATGGAAACATTTTTAAATGGTTGCAGAAAGAATAATCTTCATCCAGCTTCCCCAAATGTTAATAACCATAGTACAATGATCAAAATCAGGAAAGTAACATTGATGTAGTACTATTAAATTAATACACATTTTTCAGATTTTATCAGTTGTCTTACTAATGACCTTTTTCTGGACCAGTATTCAATTCAGAGTCACACGTTGCGTTTAGTTGTTTTTCTTAGTTTGCTTTAATCTGGAACAGTTGCTCAAGCTTTACCTTTTTTGATATGGACACCTGAGAATTTTGCAATGTTCCTTGATTTGGGTTTGGCTAGCTATTTACTCATGATTTGATGTTGATCATACATCTTAGGCAGGAGTACCACAGAAGTGATGATGTACCCTCCTCAAGGCGTCCTAGCAGGAGACACTTTTTATCAGTAGTCTCATTACTGGTGGTGTTCACTTCAATCACTTGTTTGAGGTGGTATCTCCACTGTAAAATTACTATCTTTATTTTTGTCATTAGTAAATATCTGGGGGGATTGGTCATCTTTTCTGAAAGTTGTTTAGTGTGTTGCCAGGGTTGTGCCAGAGGATGGCAGAAATACATCAAGATGGAGCTAAGAAGCTGAGAATGTTTTAATTAGAAAGCCATAATAGAGAAGAAACAAAGCTAGATGTTCAGATATGAAGTAGAGAAAGAAGTTTCTTTCCTTGGAGGAAAGTGGAATATATTCCACTGGTACATATTTTGAAATAGGTACCAGTAGGAGTTACTGGTTGGAAATGAAGCTAATTGGAAGCAGTATTTCTAAGCTGAATTGAAGGCAGTAAAACAGCATGAATTATTAGTAAAATAAGTGTGCACCATTTCCATCACTTTTTCTATAAATCTCTGGGAGCTGGAGTAGAGCAGTTTTCAGTAAAGCATGTCCCAGACTCTAAGGGAGCCAGAGACTGAGCTCCTAGCACAGGCAGCACTAAAACTAGCAGGACAGGTAACATGGTCTTTAAGGGGTCAATGGATTATGTGACATATGATGATTTCAGCAGTTTGTGAAGGGTGCAGTGTTTGGAGGTGCTCTGAGTGTGAATAGCTTACTCAGTAGGTGTGAGGAGACAGGGAGGTTAGAGAGGGAGAGAACATATTGATGTCTGCAGACAGGCCAGAGAAGGGGACTGAGCATGATCACTAACTGAAACACTGACGAGGGGAACCAAGTCGTATCTAAACAAGAACAACCAAGTTCGTTCTGTGTGTGGCATCTTCAGTCAGGAAATGCTTGCTGAATTGCCTTTTCTTGTGTGATAATTCTCCAACTTTTCTGATTATCATTTGCTAATTGGTAATATTTGAACATATGTAAACCTACATATGTAAAATATGGGAGGATATCTTATGGGGAGGATATATAAGGTGAAATAGAAGAAATAAGGTAACCAGTTAGTACTAGCATAATGAACATTTCGATTGATTTATCTATCCCCTTTATCATTTTGCTCTGAAAAAAGTAAAATGTGAGCCAGCACAGTAGTGCACACCTATAATCCCAGTGACTCAGGAGGCTAAGGCAGAAAGAACACAAAGTCAAGTCCAGCCTCAGCAATTTAATGAGACCCTGTCTCAAAATGAGAAATAAAAAGAGCTAGAGTTACAGCACAGTGGAGGAGAGCCCCTGGGTTCAATCCCCAGTACCAGAGAAAAATGTGAATTTTAAAACATTCAAACAAGTCTGAAGTAGAGCAAGTGAAAAGTAAAAGTTTTCCTCTTTCACCTCCCCAAAGGTGGACATCACTCAGTTTGGTATGTATTCTTCCAGAGTGCCCTCCCTGAGATACATGGAGTTAGCTTGTAAATTAAGCACAATGCAAATAAAAACTAAATTTACCTTTGAACTTACCACTTGCCCATACAGAACAATGTACAGTATGGGTGTGCTGTGATTCAAGATTTCCAATACAGCAGGTATTTCTTCCAGCATTGAAACAGACTGTTCTTTCTTCAGTTGAATACCAGAGGCAGGAGCTGGCTTTCATTAAGCTCAGCTTTGGAAGATGTCCATCCTTGAAACTGAAAATGCACACTGAGACTCTAGCTTAGGGTACTTGGTCACTAAGTAAAATGCCCAGCATTATTGACTTGATCAATCAGTCTCTTCTCCTGCCAGTCACCACTGTAATTCTTTGTCAGGCACTGATGTTTAGTGTAATTCATTCTTTAGCTCCTGTTTTCATCAGCTTTTTTGTTGCTGTGACCAAAATACCTGACAGTTTTTAAAGGAGGAAAAGTTTATTTGGCACTCACAGTTTCAGAGGTTTAGTCCATAGACATCCAGCTTCATCATTCTGTGCTGGAGGTGAGGCAGAAAGAACATTATGGTGAAAGAGTATAGTAGATGAAGGTGGTTCAGGACATGGCTACCAGGAAGCAGAGAGAGAATAATCTCCTTTGACCAGGTACAAAATATATACACCAAAGGCATGCCCCTAGTGACCCACCTCTTCCAGCCATACCCTACCTGCCTACAGTTACCCAGTTAATCTCTATCAGGGGATTAGCACACTGATTACGTTAAGACTCAACCTAATAATCGCTTCATCTCTAAACTTCTTGCATTGTCTCACACACAAGCTTTTGGGGGACACTTCATCTCTAAACTATAACAGCTCCCTTCCTCTGTACTACAGTTTTTGTTTGTTTTTTTTTTCCCACATTTAGGGGACTTTGTTTCTTTGCCCGTTCCTAGAGGAAAGTCTATTCTTGTCCAATACTAGACAGAGTTTTGATTCCTAATTCTAATATTTTTTCTGTTTATGAATAGCTAAAAGATTAACAACTGTAACTTGGTTTGTTTGTTCAATGATCCAATAGACCTGGGGGAGGTTAAGAAGTAGGAGTCTACCTTGGGTGTGTTTCTTCCCTATGTATTTTGTTTCTAGGAGTAAACCAGGTATGCTGTACTATTGTGTTTGTTTGTTTGTTTGTTTTTCTGGCTAGAATGAATTGTTTTGCACAATCTCTGCTTGATGTAACATTGTCTTTTGGGAGGTTCTGCTAAGCACTGTGCACTGTTCCCTTTCTTGGTGAGATACTGTTAGTTCATCCTTCCTGCAGTACTTTTTTTATGGTACTAGAGATTGAACTCTGGGGCACTTGACCACTGAGCCACACCCCCAGCCCTGTTTTGTGCTTTATGTAGAGACAGGGTCTCACTGAGTTGCTAAGTGCCTCGCTGTTGCTGAGGCTGGCTTTGCACTCGGAATTCTCCTGTGTCAGCCTCCCTACCTGCAGTACATTTTTAAGGAACCACATGACTTTATGGTTTGATAACACCACATTTCCATACATCTAGTTTTTTTTTCTTTAATTTTTTTTAGTTGTTGATGAACCTTTATTTTATTTATTTGTATGTGGTGCTGAGAATCGAACCCAGTGCCTCACACATGCCAGACAAGCGCTCTGCCACTGAGCCACCGCTCCAGCCCTCCATACATCTAGTTTTAATCTAGATTTATGTCAGGTATTCTGATGCCGAAGTATTCATTGAGCATGTATGGAGCACCTATAGTCATTGGGCTCTTAATGGAGCAGAAGCAAACAAATGGTAATTTAGAAATCATAATGAAAAGTAAATTTGCATACAACCACGAGAAACAGTATGAAAAAAGATGGGGTAGTAGGAGAGTATATGATAGAATTTACCTAGAAAGACTGGTGAGGAAGTGACCATTGAGCTGAGCAATGAAGGAGGAATGGGACTTGGCCGGGAGGCAGGTGCAAGAACATGCTGGGCATAGGAAACCACACATGCAAAGACAGGAACAAAGTCCAGTGTAGCCAGTGCATTGGTAAATAGGTAGGTAGGGAGAAATTGTAGTATAGAGTGAGGTTAAGTGGTAAAGCCAGAACTTGCAGGGCTTTATATTTTACAGGCCATGCTGAGAAAGCATTTGCTCTATCCTAAGAACAACGGGTAGGCACTGGAACGTTTTTAGCAGAGAGAAATGTCTAAATTATCATTTATGTCATGACAACTTTGATTTAAGTGGCAATGATAGAGGGAGGCATAGATGGAAAAATTGGGGAGCACCAGTAATGACTTTTTGCTTTGGGGCAGGATGAAGCAGGAAGAGTTGAGCGTGGCTCTTAAGTTTCTGGCGTGGACAATAGCATCAGCAGTGGTTCTGTTACCTGAAACGGGAGAATACCAGGCAGTGGGGCAAGGATCACAAGTTGTTTTGGATGCATTTAGGTTTGAGGTACCATGAAACATCCCAGTAGAGACATTTAGAGTAGATTGCTGAATGTACTGATAAGGCCTAGAGAAAAGAACTGGAGTAGAGGCAGGAATCTGAGGCCTTTGCACTAGGGAGTTAATTAAAGCAGTAGGTATGGATGCGCTCACTTAAAGAAAAACTACAGAATGAGAAAAGGAAAGCCTAGTACACTGCTTTGAGGAATGCTTACTATTAAAATGGCCTACCCAAGGAGGATGAATCAGAAAGGAGCAACCAGAGAGAGAGGAAAATTAGGGTGATGATGAGTCACAGAGGACAAGGGAGAAACCGTTTTAAAAGGAAGGTGTAATCAACAGCTCAAATTCTGCGGGAAGCTCCGGCATAATGAAGAGGGAAAATTGCATATAGTAGCATATAAGTCACTGGTGACTAGCCAGACCTGTTGTGAAGTACTAGGTGTAGAAGCCACGTGGGGTTGGGCTGAGGTGAACAAAGAAAGAGGAGCAGACTGTGGCAAATGTCTTGAGAGGTAGTGGCTGGGAGGAGGGTTGTGGAGTCCAAGGAGAGCTTATTTGATTTTGTTAAGGGGAGTCTTGATCGTGTTTATAAATTAGTAGGGAAAAATCAGATAAAGGGAGAATTGGTGGTATGAGGAGATGAGATAAGAAGGGTGGGTTTCTGAAAAGGCAGTGATGTGGGTAGGTGAGTGAGTGTAATTCTGTGTATCATTTCTTCCCAGTCCATGATGTGGGTGTCAGTTCCATCTTTTGAAAGGGAGGGGGACTTTATATACATACATAATTTAACTCAGAAGTATGATAAATAGCTTTCTAATTATGTCCTTACCTCCCTTTTTTAAAAACAGCTTTATTGAAATATAATTCACATACTATAATTTACTCATTTAAAGTTTACAACTCAGTGTCTTTTAGTTTATGCACAGGTACATGCAGTCATAACCACAGTTTTTTTCATCACCTCAAAAAGAAACCTGTGCCCTTTAGCTGTCACCCGCTTCTTTCTCAACCACCTATTGTCAGAAGATAGCGTGGAGTATAGTCTGAATTCAAGTTTGAATTCATGATGACTTAAAGAATATAAACTGAAGAGTTGCTATGAGCTTTAAAATTTTGGTCTAACCGGAAAAGCAAAGGAGGCTAAAGCCTACAATTTAGGGTCGCTGGTGTTAAAACAAAGAGATGCCGACTCTAAAAACTTATTGTCAGATTCTTTCCTGTCAGAAAGAATCATGTGAAAAATAGAAATTAATGAAATGATTTTGAAAAAGCACAGGTGAGTAGATTATAAGAGAACACTATTACCAAATGATTTCCTCTTGACTCAGAAAATTGTATTTTAGGTTATTTAAAATATGCATATGGGATGATGAACTTCTGTCAGAAATCTCTGAGGTGTTATAGAGAATAAAGTAGTAACAGTGGACTAGAAAAGATAAACTCTGCTTAAAATCAATACTGAATAAGATTTCATAATGTGATTACTGAAGGATGATTTATAAGCATTTAGAAAAGAAAATTGTAGAAATCAGTATAGTCTTAGTGAAGAGGTTGTACAAATGAACTTTATTTCAGTTTGTTACAATCAGGAAGTATGGATGAAATAGCATGTATTTATTTTACCAAAATATTTAATGAAAAGTTTTTTGAATATGATTTGGAAGTAGGTGCATATAGAGTGGCTGAGCAACTACACCCAAAAATTATCATTATTATTCATAATATGAAAAAAACATGTTGAGCCAGAGACAACCTGGTGGGCTCCACTTGAGATTTTTCAGATGATACAAAGGTGAGAGTGATGATGGACACATTGGATGTCTTTCAGAATACAGAAATACTCCCACAGTCTTGAATGATTGACTGATAGTGGGATTAATAGTGAGAAGACTTAAAGCATTCATTGTGGGGTCATTTGCTTCAGTTTAAGAGCAGCATTTGCAAAGGTCTGGCTTTAACAACAGTGCCTGTGAAAGCCAGAAAGGTTAGTTCACTCAACACTCTCTGATATAATTGCCAAAATTCATAAAGGTACTGGGCTGTGTTACCATTCATGATAGGGAATTGATGATCTGATGTCTTCCGTATCATTCCTTTTGAGCTAGAATTAGAATACTCGTCCTTCCTTTCTTAGAAGGATTATGAAGATGAAAGAAGGTTTTCTGGAGAAGGTGACTATTTAGGAAAGACAGGCAAGCTCCCTTCAAATAGGAGCCTTTGTATGGAAGAGAAATTAGAATACTGCCAAATTTGCAGGAGCAGACTCAAGAGCCAGCAGACGGTGTAGTGAGGCAATGTTTGTCTCCTTATAAAATTGTCTAACAGCTATCTAATTCTGAAATCTGCCAATGCTGTATTACTGGACACTGGAAATATTCAAGGTGAAGCAACATCATTTGGTAAGAAGATAAGGAGGTTGTAAAAGGGAGTACCATGGGACTAGATGATTCTTTAAGTATTGTTACATTCTGATGTTCTGTGAATCTGGCTAAATTACCTCCCCAGGGTACATTTCTAGTCATAAATTATTCATTTTGTTTGTTTGTTTGTTTGTACTGGGGATTGAACCCAGGAGCACTTAACCACTGAGCCACACCCCCAGCCCTTTTTGTTATTTATTTTGAGACAGGGTCTCATTAAGTTGCTAAGGCTGGCCTTAAATTTACAATCCTGCCTCAGCCTCCAGAGCTGCTGGGATTATAAGTATGCACCAATTTGCCCAGCTAAATGCTTCATTTTAAATAGACTTTTACAGCCATTGTGTTTTTCTTCTTTTTTTTGGTGGTGCGGAGGATTGAACCCAGGGACTTGTGCATGCTAGGCAAGTACTATACCAACTGAGCTATATATTCCAGCCCACCATTGTGTTTTTCATTTATCTTTAATATTTTACCCAAATCTCCTTTATTAGTTTATTACGTATAACTTTTCATGTGTTTTGTGTGGGATTTTTTTAGTGGTTGCTTTAGGACTTCTAATGTACACCACTAATTTATTGCAGTCTAGTTGCAGAAACTGTTATACTGATTTAGTTATTATAAGAACCTTACAACACTACACTTCCATTTCCCCCGCTTTTAGCTACTATCACCATACGTTCTTTTTTCTGCATATGTCATAATCCCAGAATACCTTGTTATTTTTTGCTTTCAACAGCCATTTCTCTTTTGGAGACCTTATTTTAAATAATAGGGGGAAATCTTTTACATTTACTGAAATTACCAGTGTTCTTCCTTCTCTTGTGTACTAGTGCAAGTCTACTACTAATGAAATCTTTCAGCTTCTATATGTCTCAAAAACTCTTATTTCATAGCCTTTGTTTTTGAAAGATATTTTCATTGGGTGTGATGCTTGGGTGGCATTTTGATTGGGTAGTTTTTCCAGCAGTTGCTACGGTGTTCCTCCCCTGTGTTTTGATTTGCATCATTTCTGTCAAGAAATCTGTTATTCTTTGTCTTCAGTAGGATTTGGTTTGGTTTGACCCCTCTGACTGCTTCTAAGATTTTCTTTTTATCACTGAATTCAAGCAATTTGATTGTTCTGTTCCTTGATATA
Source organism: Geosciurus inauris (assembly GCA_004024805.1). NCBI lineage: Eukaryota > Metazoa > Chordata > Mammalia > Rodentia > Sciuridae > Geosciurus > Geosciurus inauris. The sequence goes on along the minus strand of PVHX01017171.1, from coordinate 28,920 downwards.
ATCTTCCTGTTTCTTGCACTTGAGATTTTTCAGTGTTTTAGGGGTATTGTAGTTCTTAGCAAATTCAGAAATTTTTCCTTCATTTTTTTCCACGTATTTTGTCTGCCCTTCCCCCTGCTTTGGGGATGGCAGTTTCATATGTATATTTAATTTATAGTTTAATTAATATAATATAATTTAATTAATAAATTGCTTAAAGTCAGCTCATAGCTCACAGATGTGATATCTCCCCCCACCCTGTGCTTCATTTTGGAGAGTTTTCACTGCTGTTTTTATGTTTACTAAACTTTTCTTCTGTAGTGTCTGATCTGCTGTTTATCCCATCCAGTGTAGTTTTTATCTCAGACATTGTAGTTTCAATTCCTCAAATGTTTTTGTGTCTTCTATTCCTCTATTTAATGTACTTGATTTTCCTTGAACATACTGAATGTAGCTGTAATAGCTTCTTTAACATTCTTGTTTATTCTGCCATCTGTGTCATTTCCAGGGCTGTTTCTTTTAGTTGGTCTCCTGATGATTGGTTGTGTTTTCCAGTTCCAGTCCTCTGTAGGATTGCTGTTAAGCTTTGTTGGGTGGGACCAAAGCAGAGGTTAAGACTAATTTTGTGCAACTACTGAGGCAAAATCATCTTGAGTATTCTACTTGATGCCCTGTAACTTTGAGGTTTTCCATTCAAATCAATGGGAACAAGAACTCTTTCCAACCTTGGCTGAGCTCTGTGGTTCTGGTTCCTGGCCATGATGACTTATCTTGTCAGGTCAGCTAAAGATGCCCATAGGTTTCAGCAGATCTCTGATGCACTTTTTTAAATTGTCAATGGACCTTTCTTTTATTTATCTATATGCGGTACTGAGACTCAAACCCAGTGCCTCCTCACACATGCTAGGCAAGCGCTCTACCACTGAGCCACAACCCTAGCCCTCTAATGCACTCCTTCTGTGCCTTCTTTCCTTGCTGGTATTCTTCCATGAAAACTCTAGTCTCCTTGGCCTTCCTGATTCCCAGCTGGCCTCCTCAACTCATGGAAATGGCCTGTTTTACCTGACTTCCCATCCCTGTGCTATGACCTGGCAGTAAGCCTGCGCAATTATGAGGTGCTCTTTGCTTGTTTCCCTTCTCCAGGGATCACTGTCCCATGCTGCCTGAAGTCCAGTATTTAAAAAGCATTGTTTCACATGTCTTAACTTAATTGCTAGTCTTCATCATAGGGGTAGATAAATCTGACCCTATCCATCTTGGCCAGAAGTGGAAGCTCATTAGTGACTTTTTATTTTCCTCTAACACTTTACCTTTGCATTCAGTCTTTTTCAGCTTCCTTTTCTGCCCTCTCCTTTCCTCACATCTTTCCTCTCACAGGTCCTGTAGTTTTCCCTCTCCCTCATCCTTGGCTCATGCTGGATGTGTTCCCTAACACTTGTTTTTCAGAGTTCTGTCAATCTCAGGGTCAGTTCAGGTGCCTCTTCCCTTATACTTCCCCCACTTGAAGAAGAACTGAACCTTTTCTTTTCTCCCGGTTCTGTTTCTGTCATATATGAACTAGATTTTCAGTGTTAAATATGTATGTATTGTACACATGCTGACCTTCCTGAGGAATGTGCATTTTGGTACCTGGATACACCTTTACACAGTGTTCAGCTCCTGAGGGCAAGGATGGAGCTTGCACATAGGTCTGAGTGTCTGATAGGGAGAGAAGGCATTGAACAAACAGATGTGTTGCATTTCAGTAAAATGAATTGTTTTTCTCTTCTTTTTCAACCTCTCCCCAAAAATCAGGCCACAGAAGAAGTTTCCAAAAATCTGGTTGCCATGAAAGAAATTCTGTATGGCACAAATGAAAAAGAGCCTCAGACAGAAGCAGTGGCTCAACTTGCTCAAGAACTATATAATAGTGGGCTCCTTAGCACTCTGGTGGCTGATCTGCAGCTTATTGACTTTGAGGTAAGAACTCAGTTTCTTTAATTTTCAAAAGCAGTCCTTTTCCATATGTTCTCTCCTTTGGAACATCTTAAGGTCTCTGCTGGGCTCTTGGCACAGGGGTTCCTGACATCTGTAAGCAAGCCTCTGTAATGAGGCTGTCTGCCTCATTAGTACAGCCAGGGCAGGAACCCAAGGGCATCTCAGGCCCAAGCCAGGGTTTTTCCCTCTTTTTCATCACCTTTTATGTAGAGTTTCTTAGGTATCCTTTACTCTCTTTCATTCAGGTTGTTTTCCGCAAAAAACTGCTCTTCAGAGCACCATAGTGGATTACATAATCCACTCATCTTGGGCTCCCAATAAAAAATAATCTAAAGAAAACTATAGAATGTTAGAATTTTAGAGGTAGATAAGATTCTAAAGAACATCCATTATCACAGAGGTATATGTGTTTTGTTTGCTTGACACTGCTTTTAAATTTTTAAGTTATTATAATGTTTAAATAGCAGATTTTATTCACAACTCCGAATTTCTGGCTTCTGTTGGAAATTTGATTCTGGCAGTTTTGGGCCAGTAGTCCTGCTTGGCCCTTCCACTGGAGCAGATCAGTGACCCAGGGTTATCCACATGTGGGTTTACTGTGGGCAGCACAACTTACTTTTCCATCTCAGGGCCTGCTTTACCTATGCATATTACCTGCCTGGCCTTTGTAGGCACTTGAGATTATCACCCAAGCTTATGCAGCTGGATCATTTTGTGCTAAATATTTAGTGAACTTAACAGTGAGAATAATAGTCCTTGATACCAGTCTGAATAAACTATCTGAGAAGTAGTGGTAATGAATCTCCCTGTCATGGTCACAGGCAGTTTCTTTTTTGACTCTGTCATGAATGTGCTTTGTTTTCAGCCTCACTGTCTATCAGCCTAAGTGATGAGATGTCTCTGCAGGTACTTAAAAGATAGCTACATGTTCCAGGGGGAAGTGACAGCCAGATTAAATTTTGGAAAAAGGTGATGAGAGGGTGTGGTTTATAGGCCACTTGAATAATAAAGGAAAATGAAAATTTATTTTTACCCTACTGTAGAACAGACAGAACTGAGACATTTTCATTTATATAGCTGATCTCGTGTTTTTAATAGTGTATCAAATTCCAACAATATTTTATTTTATTTATTTATAAATTTTTTATTTATCTCTACAAAGGTAGAAATATACTGGAACATATAATTCTTTGCTTTGTCTACCTCCACTTATCTTATTCCCCTGGGCACGAAATTGAATATTCATTTGGGATTTTAAAGATATTAATTTAAAAGAAGTATGTGCCTTTGGGACTGGTTCACCAGAGACTGCCATTACTGCACCTGAGCTAGTGTGGGCCCCAGAATGATCTCTGTGTGTGCTTTAGGTAAGGTGCTGAAAAGTAGCATTTCGCACTCTCTCTGGTGGCTTGTCAGCCAAGTAGCCATTCTAAAGCATTTCTTGGGATCCACTTTTCTATTTGTTAATTTATGTGTAACTTTCTGATTGTAAAGTTCTCTGGATGGTAGTAAAGTCCATCTATTTTGAACAGTAGTATAATAAAGTTCTGGTCTGTGAACTACTTAGTGCTTTTGTTATTAAATCTTTATGAAATCTTCCTAAAACAGAACTAGTTTAATAGGGAGATATACCTACTTGCTGCTAAAGCTCAACTTCTTACAGAATTCTTTCAGTTTACTATGCTGGCAGAGTACAATTTTCCCTCCTTCTACCGCTATAAAAGAAAAGTATATGTGTTGTTCACACACGTGTCCTGTTTGAAGCTGCTTGTTCCAGTTGAGTGGGATTCAGATCCCTGTAGATTGTAAGTGTACAGCAACGTTTTGTTTTCCATATCTGAGTCAGCACGATTCTGAGAGTTAGAAATGGTTGAAATTACATGTGAAATGTAGTGAGATTTCACTTTGTCAACACATTGTTCATGTTAAAAATAGAACACTATTAAAACTGAGAAATCAGTTATAAATAAAGAGATAAAATAAGAAAATGTAAGCCTATGAATGTTTTAAAGTCAGATATTTGGTCATAACTATAAATATACAGTGGTTTTCTTTGAGTTTATTTGGGAGGGTACATGGGCATTTGATGTTTATAATTGTATTCCTAATAGGGCAAAAAAGACGTGGCTCAAATTTTCAACAATATTCTCAGAAGACAAATTGGTACAAGAACTCCTACTGTTGAATACATCTGCACCCAACAGAATATTTTGTTCATGTTATTGAAAGGGTATGTACAATGCAATAAAATTTATATTCTTAGTTAAAAATAAAAAGGAAAGACTGCCTTGGGAGGAAAAAAAAATCAGGATGGTGAATATGGGAAACATTTTCTCTTTAGTCAGCTTTTTGTTCCATATATCTTGAACACATTTCTCTCCTTAAAATTCAACCTGTGAGCTAAATTGAACGTAAAAATACCCTGTAGATGGAGTTTAAAATTAGGCAGATTGTGATCCTTTAAATTCACAAATCAAACATGACTAAAGGAAAGAAATCTTTTGTGGTCTTACTTCTGTTTCCTAAGATTTAAAAAGCTGAGTTACGTTGAAATTCCAGCTAAATCATGCATTTAAAGACATCTCCTTTGCACCCACTCTGCACACTGGAAGGCCAGGAACACTGCCTCAAGTGGAGCACAAGCACTGCACTGTTTGGTCATCAGAGTTCTTGTTGTCGTGATATGGTGCCCCTTAAGTTTCACCTCTGTGTTCGCTCACTAATCCACTTAATTTGGTAATGCATGGTGCATCTTCTGGAATCACTACTGAGCCAAACAGGCATTTATGATTGGGTAATCTTTCAGCTTAAAAAACAAAGCAGAAAATCCTAAAAACTGATACTTTAAAAAAAAAAAAAGCAAGAAAGAAATCCTCTTCTCTTCAGCACTGAGCCTCCCTGACTGGCAAGGTAACCTGTCATTCAGCACCAGAGTTGTTTACCAGCTCTGGGCATGCTGTGCCTCTTTCTGTCCCAGCATTGGCAGTATTCTGTTAAACTGGAGGGCAAGCACGTTACTGGCATGTCTGATGGTGTGAATCAGTTTGCTCCCCTGCCCCTAGCTTTACAGCTTGCCTCATTCTGATTCATATCTCTGTGGTTTAACACTTCCCCCAAGTTCAGACTTGTTTAGATGAAGCATGAGTCAGTGTGTGTGTTGCATGCCAGCATTCTGTTTCCTCCTTTCTATTTCTAACCATCTCTGTTGCTTCTTCAAATGTTGCCATACAGAACGTTTGGCCTCTACTTTTTTGTTGTATTACCCCATTGTTGCTGTGTGAACACGTAGAGACTAGCCTGGAATTTTCGTGCTCTTAGAGCAGCTTCCCATTGCCTCTCTCTCTTTCTCTCTCTCTCTCTATATATATATTTAATATATTTTAGTTGTAGATGGACACAATATCTTTATTTTACTTTTATGTGGTGCTGAGGATCAAACTCAGTGCCTCATGCATGCGAGGCAAGCTCTACCACTGAGCCCCAGCCCCAGCCCCTCTATATATTTTTAAAGCCAGTATTTTCTTTTCTATAGAAACTAATGGTTATTAAGATCTGTAAATTAGTTATCTCTGCCTATGATTTCACTTTACAGTAGCCAGGGATATGATATCACCATTATTAGATGTTGTATACAGCAACACTTTTGAGATACAATTTAAAATCTAAAGCTGTTCTCTGAGCTGACCTGAGCAGAAACCACCACCAGAGAGAAGCATGGGAGGGGCTGAGTGAGACAGCCTGCTTCCCAGCCCTCACCCTGGGCTGTGGGCACTCTGCGTACCACTGCAAGGAATAACACAGCAGCCCTTACTTGCTGTAGTCCCTGCCTCCTTTCCTCACAAAATTTCAGTGTGCATCCCTAGTACATAATGCATGACAAAATAAAATGTACAGAAATAGTTTAACATAATCACAATACCATTTTAAAACCTAATTTCAGGTTTTTTTGAATGTTATAAAAAATGGCATATTACAGTTTCCTTTAAATTGGATTCTAAACAAGGTCCACAAACTAAATTTGATTGATATGATTCTTGGCCCTCTGTGAATCTGTTCATTTTATACATTCATGCCATTTGTTTGTTGGAGCAACTGGGTCATTTGTAGATAAATCACATATTTTGGATTCTCATTCCTATGGTTCTGTTCAACATGTTTCACTGTCCCCTGTTCCTTTAAAATTGGTGATTACGTGTAGGGGTTTGGTTAGATTCAGATTCACTTCAAGTGGGGCATGTATTCATGGGTGGTGCCATGTATTTTGTTATGTGGCACTGGTTGTCCCACTTAAGGTGATGTTTAGATTGACCTCTGGGTACAGTCTGTAATCTGTCCATTATAAAGTACTCCATTGACCTTACACCTGAAGGTTTTAATATCCATTGAGAGTCTTATCTGGATTAAAAATGGCAGTTTCCTTTTTCTGTTATTTCTTCTTCACATAGCTATGTTTCTTCTAGGAAGAATAGCCTCTCCTAACCATAACTTAGTCACACCAAAATACAATCTTTTTTTTTTTAGTTGTTCATGGACATTTATTTTTATTTATATGTAGTGCTGAGAATCAAACCCACTGCCTCACACATGCTAGACAAGTGCTCTACCACTGAGCTATGATCTCAGCCCTCAAAATTCAATCTTTAAGAGAAAGGCTGATGTCATTATTTTAGTATAATTAGCTGGTATCTCTGGCCACTTTTTAGGTGAGCATTGAGTTTATTATTTAAACATTGTTATAAACTCAGGTTTTTTGTTTTAAAAATATTACAGCCATTACTTTTTTATGACCAAGTTGTCCCCTCTTCAGCCATTGGGAGCGCCTTCAGATTGGCTCCTGTTCCTTTTGGCAAGGCTCCCATTAGTCTGATAGCCTCCCTGCTTTCTGGCACAAGATGACCACCTTACCCATTTTGTATGGATCCTGCCAGATCTGGAAACAGCTATTTCTTTAAGGAGGCCTGTGAATTGCCTTTTAAAGATTTTTGTTCTTGGCTGATTAATTAGTTTAGACTACTTATATACAATGCGATTGTCTTCTTAGGCTGTAAGTACTTTGGTGTTAGCTATTTAAGGGCGTTATGCTGCTAATACTAGTGTGCACTTGAGGTCTTATTGCTTGTGTTGGACTGAATTTGGAGGCAATTATTTTTTTTACAGGTCATTTAAAAGTTATTTTACTCTCCAGCCTAGTGCTAACAGGTTGCACAGCATAACTATTTGCCTAGTACTCATTGGTTTATGATTTAATTAGGTGTACAAGCTTGACAAACTTCCCGCACAACCTGCCCAACTTGTTTTACCAAACTGTCTTACCCTGTCCTTCTAGTCTTCTTTTCATTAAAAGATGAGCAGAGATGGGGTTGGGGGTCTAATTCAATGTCAGAGCACTTGCCTAGCTTGTGTGAGGTCCTGGGTTTGGTCCCCAGCACCACAAAAAAATAAAAAGATAGGCAAAGATGAATTGTGTGATCAGCCATTTTGTAAGAGACAGGCAAGGATCGATAAAAGGAATAGGACTTAATATTGGAATTCTAGATGGCTTATAATTTGCATAGGCAGAAAAAATAAAGACAGCATCCTAATGGTGTATTGCTGGGAACAAAGGTTCAGGGACAGAAGTGAATACCATATCATTGGCAGCAATGAAGAATAAGCAATAAGCAGTGAAATCTGAGTGTTTTATGGCAGAATCAGAAAGTGGCATTTTACCAGAGTAATAGTTTGAGAAGAAGACAAGACATTAAGCCCAGAATTTTAAATTCCTATGCTGGAGAAGCTGTGGATAAGCTTGTGTGTTGGGTAGATTGGTTATGGTGGAGCTTGAACAATGCTGGTTAGGAGGCATTTGCAGTTCTCCTAGCAGCGTGAGTTAATGCAGTAGTGGGAAGGGATAAGAGGAAATGAAGCTAACATGCCTCAAAGAAATGTTGAAAAGGCCTGGCAGCACTGAAGATGGAAAGCTTTAGAACTGTGCTGTGCGGTACAGTAGCTGCTAATCACACGTCATGTTTAATTTTCAATTAATCTAAATTAAATAACATTTAAAATACAGTCAGTCACACTGGCCTAATTTCAAATGCTTGTTAGCCACATGTCCTAGTAGCTACCATTATGAACAAAACAGAACATTTCCAACATCACAGAAATTTCTGTTAGGCCTGGTTTAGACGTGGGTATCCAAAACAGAAACAATGCCAAATTACAGAAATGAGGCAGGAGAGTTGGGGGGTTATTTTGTGGAGGGAGATGAGATGGTATTTTAGACATGTTTATGGTAGTTTATGGTAGACTTCTAACTGAAGTTGTTCAGGAGCAACAGAAAATGCCTAACTGTGGTTCAGGATTAGACTTGAGCAGGGGCAATTTAGTAGTGGTGGGAACTTTGAGATGGTTTTCCCTGTGGACCAAAGGCACAAAATAGGAACAGAGGATAGAAAGGAGAACTGGAAGAATTTTTTCTTTTTGCTGCTGCTGCTTTTTTTTTTTTTTTTTTTTTTTTAAGAGAGTGATGCAAAGATTGGCACTGTCAGAACACTTAAGTAGAAGGATCTTTTGTTATAAGAAAGGATTGCTAAAAAAAAAAGAAAAAGAATTTCTTGTTTTAGCCAAGAGAAAACCTTTGCAGGCCAATTAGTTATTTCACAGGAGTGCTGGGAAATGGAATTTGACTGCAAGAAACTACAGGAGCATATGAGTGGGAAAGAAATGAAGCCAATGCATGCAGTTTGCAAGGAAGTGAAAGAAAAGAGAACAACGTGTCTGAGCAGGTGGCCAAGTCCAGGCAGAGGGCTTTGTGCACGTGGGAAGAAAAGGCCCCTGACTGGCTGAGAAGTTTTCTTTCTATGGCAGGGAAGGAAGAAGTGAGAGACCTGAACTGAGATAAAGGGAGACTGTGTGCAGAACTGGTGAGGCAGCACCAGTCTGGGTATCCACTGCCTGTGTGCTTAGTGGCCCCTAGCTCTCCGTGAAATCCTTAGGACTAGGCTCTCAACTTCTCAGGGTTTACAGGTAGCCAAGAGACTTGAGCACTGTTTTGAGTGTTGAAACATCAAAGCATAAATGCTGTATACTTGATAGACCATTTAGATACTATGAATTTCTGAATTTGGAAAAATGTATTGTTTTTGATCCAGCTTTTGGTGCTTCTTGGTGTTGAGAGCACCACAGGTAAAAATCTAAGCCCAAATGGAATGGGGTGATTGATCCTAAATACTGAATTCCAGATCTTGTTAGAAGCTTGACCGTGAACTTCTGTTCATGCAGTCATTCTTGCGGCTGCTGCTTTTTGGCTGAAGGCAGCCAATGCAGGTGGGCTGTAGAGGAAGCTCCCGAGCCCAGGCTTTCCTCAGAAATGCCTTTTGTAACCTGTGGTCACTTGGTTAGGACACATGTCTGAAACTTCCTGTTCTAAAAATTTGAAATAGTCATTCCAAGAGTTTTGAGAAAGCAATCATGTTTGGCTTTTTGTTTGTTTATTTTTACAGGTATGAATCTCCAGAAATAGCTCTAAATTGTGGAATAATGTTAAGAGAATGCATCAGACATGAGCCACTTGCAAAAATCATTTTGTGGTCAGAACAATTTTATGATTTCTTCAGATATGTTGAAATGTCAACATTTGACATAGCTTCAGATGCGTTTGCCACATTCAAGGTAACATAAAAACTAGAATTCTAAATACACTTGCAAATTAGATCAAAAATGCTGGTTTTTCCTAAATCTCTGCCCTCCTAGTCTACGCACTGCTGCCCTCTAGTGGGAGGAGAGAAGATGAATTTTATACACATTGGTGTGATTTTAAGTATTTGCAATAAAAGTCACAGCTTACAAAAGATGGAAAAGTTAGATTCTAAAGTCTGTCAAGAAGGTAGAAGTCCTGTATGGCCAAAATTTCACTTTCTTGTTAAATTATCCATTAAGTATGAAATACAAATATATAGTAGGTCTAACAACCAGGTCTCTGTGTTGGGACATTCTATAGCAGTTTCTTTGGTTAAGCACCAGATGAAGTCTTTGGCTTCTTTTCAGGGGCCATGTTGATTTGGAATATACATGTCATTAAATACTAGAACAACATTCAGGACAGAGGTAGCCACATTGTTGACAGACCCAAGGAAACAGTAGATTCACATTCCCTGGGTCTTCTCACACCAGAACACATGTATTAAATGCAGGGGAACAGAATCACCTGCACATTTCAGTTATTGCTTCCTCCCTCCCCTCATCTACTTTATCTCCCTTGTTGTGGATTTGTATGAATTAAATATACATATGATACCACATACAGATTTTTATTTGTTGCAAAGTTCCATACTGTTTAATTTATATAAATAAAGCAGTAATCTTGTATTTTTCCCCAGTGAAAGCCTTTATTTATAATTCCCTTATATAAAATGTCTGATCTTACAAGTAAATGTTTAGAACTATTTCATATACTTACATATAGACTACCATGCTCAGAAACCATGGACTCTGTTACAGTAAGAAATGTCTCTTGTCTTGTTAAGGTTTAGTTTTATGATTCTAAAGAGCCCATGACATAATGAGCACACACCTTAGGCTTTGGGTGAAATTTGTACCTGACAGTAAATGAACACCCTTAGGATAGGACAAAGGCCAGGGGACTGGGACTGGTCATTAGCGTTTCACTGAATGAGTACAAGGTCATGATGTGAGAGGCGCTCAGAAATTTATTTCCCAAAAACATTAAAGAGGGTATCAGAAGTCTTAGATAATACCTCAGATACTTAAATGTCAATGTACAAAGCAAAACAAATTGAGTTTGAGATTATAACATAGAGTGGTCACTATGATGTCTTAGGTGTCACCGCAGTGGTGGGATAGGACTCATGATTAGAATGCATCGACGGAAGGGAGTGCCCCATTCAGGAGCAGCAGCCCGGCCTCAAGGGAGGTGTGTAGTAGCACCTTGTGTCAAGGAGAGAGTCCCCTGTGTGGAAGGACAGCCAGGATCCCGAGAGTGGCAGCACTCTGGGCGCGTGAGGGTGAGGGAAGCGGATTGAGGAGCAGCAGTGGTGTGGGAGAATGCAGCCAGACCCCTGACCACGTGGAGGACATACTCCTGGCACAGATGACCAGATTGGCTCAGAGGTGAGAGAGATGCGCTGGCTACATGCCGAAAATGTGATATCTTACGGTCTTGACTGGCCTTGCTGATGATTTTATTTCAGTTAGAGTTGCTTCTTTGAGTGAATTCTCTCCAAGGAGAAAATGGTGGTGATAGAATCACTGTGAGTAACACAGTCATGTCAGGTATTGGTGACCACAGAAGGAAAGACTGGGCAGAGCCAGTCCTTCCACTTAAAGAAAGGGACCTTCTGAAAACAACTTAGGGTTACAGGGGTGAACTCTAGAAGAGAGGATTGAGAAGCTGGCCTGGCTTCTGTATCTTAGGTGCTCCTGGTTATATAAGAGGGAGAGCTCAGTAGAGTCCCCGATCAGAGGCCTCTCAAAAAAAAGCACAACAGGGTCCCTAGCCAAGACAGGATGTGTGAGAGACACAGACCTACTACTTGGGGGGGGGGGGGGTGCTAAAGGCCAAACAAACCGAAGCTCCCTTTCACTCCTCCCTGAAAGAAACTCCAGTCAGAACAGAGAGAATAACCAGACCAGCAGGGACAGTCTGGCATCTTCACACCATAGGCGCTGACAAGGGCAGGAGAAGGAACCTATCCCCTTTGTTGATGGCCCTTTGCAGGGCACAGTTTTCTAACAATAAAAGAGAGTGGATCTGTGTTCCATGTTCTCCTTTGAGAATGTAGAACAGCTCCCCCCACAAGAAAACGCACCCCTACACATAACAATTTTTTAACAAATGCAGCTTGTCCAAAACCCTAGGTTTAGAGCCCATGGAACAGGTGCTGAGTCTTAAAAGGAAATTAAAAATATTTTTTCTAAATATGTCCAAGAGTCATAGCTTGAATGAATGGATACTGAAATAGTAAGCCAGATGGCAAAATATTTGTTAGTGATCTTTGTTTTGTTTTTGAGGAATTAAGGAGATGGGAGGAGAATTAGAAGGCCAACAAATATATTTCCAATTTTCCAGAATAAAAGAAGGTAGATTCCCCAGAGAGGCTGGTGGAGCTTGGAGCTTGATGTTTTACCTGTGTAAGGTTCTAGAAAGTATTTCTAAAGAGATGATTTCTGAGCATTTTGGAAAGGAAACCGTGTGCCCACAGCTACCATGGATTCGCTAAGAGTAAGTTCAGCCGTACTAACCTCATAGATGCCAGCAGGTCAGGGGGGTTAAGGACGTGGCTGCCTGTTTCAAACCAGCTCTGCTGCTGATTTAACCTGCATCTCTCCATCTGTTCAAATGTAGGTGATAATACAAGCATATATGAGGGGGTTTGTACCCCTGCACAGTCTGTGCACAGTAAACATCACTTTTAGATGATTCCTTCATTACAATGAGGATGTGTTAGATACTGAATAATTCTACACATCACTTCTCATGGAAACAGTAAACAAAGATGAATTAGAAGGAGTCTTATGATAGTGATTCACAGTTAATCAAAGCCATGTCCATACATCATTGTCAACTGGATGCATTTCCTAGCAGATCTCCACTGGGCTTTATCCCACCTGGCCTAGCTGAACATTTTCATCATTTATTAATGACCAAAGGGTGACAAGGCATATTTGTGTAATGTGTAGGTGCTAGCCAAGAAGGGAAAGAGAGAACAGTAGATCCTAAAATTTATGAAGATCAGAGGGGACAGAACAGAAGGAAACTGAGTGCAGATATGAGGCCTTCTGCTTGAGGCCTTCATTGTACAAAGATGCAGTAGAAAAATAAGGCATCAATAATAATAAATAGTAAGCCGGGTGCAGTAGCGCACACCTGTAATCCCAGCACTTAGGGAGGCTGAGACAGGAGAATCGCGAGTTTAAAGCCAGCCTCAGCAATGGCGAGGCGCTAAGCAACTCAGTGAGACCCTGTCTCTACATGAAACACAAAATAGGGCTGGGGATGTGGCTCAGTGGTCGAGTGCCCCTGAGTTCAATCCCCAGTACCAAAATAATAGTGGTAGTAATAATAATAATAAATAGTAAATTAAGCAATTACTAAGTATAATAATTACTAGAATACAAGTAATATGATACTCAGAAAAATCTTATGAAGGAGGTACTGTTTTTATCACCTTCCTACATGATGAAACAACCTAGACATGTTAAATGAACTCAGACAGTAAGTGGGAAGATCATATTTGAACCCAGACTAACTGACTTGACTCAAAGCCTACTCCGAGTATATAAAATTCTGAAGATGTCCAGTAAAATTAAGCAGCATGATGAATACAGTCCCCAAAGCTCTAAGTGTGTAACGTAAGGAATCAGTGTTCTTCCTTGGTCAGGAGCTCCTCAGGTGGTGACATGTAAATGTGCTCCATCCCAGGTGCTCCCCTTTAGGAGGCACATAAACAAATAGATAACTTGCAGAAGACTAGGTTGTGCTCAGGACTCAGGACCTATCATTCAAGGAGAGGCTAAAGGACTTGGGCATATTTAACCTGAGGAAGAGAAGACTTAGTCAGACTTTGCCATGAGATACTACTACTATTCAAAATGGAAACCTCTAAAAAACGGATTGCAGCCACTCTGCCAGCCTTAGTAGTGTCGGGAAATAACTTGGAGATATATGGGTATATATAGATATAAGTCAAAAAAAGGTTTTTTTACTCTAGCGCAGAAAGGACTTATTAATTATAAGAGCAAGAGCCCAAAGATGAACCACATGAGTGAAAAAATTGAGTTCCTTGTCCCTGGACATAGCTGAGCATCAGATAGGAAATGGGGACAAAAGACTTGCCAAGATGCTGTTAAAAATAAGCCTCAGCCTCTCAGCAGCAATATTTCTTCAGGGATTCCAGGGTTATCTGTCACCTACTGTTTGGTGCCCAAATTCAAACTTTTAAGAAGCTTTCTAATTCAACCCATCCTAAAAATTGGCTCCTCAGTGTCCTGGTCTTAGGACATGATCCCTGGCCTTTCTTCAAGTTATACCAACACTTTGGATATGCTGAGATTCAGATAGGTCAGAAATCCTTCTTCTCCCCACATCTGCTGACCAGCTACTGGTATGGCATCACATGTACCTTGTAAACTTGATGAGTCGCTGACCAGATACTGACTACATGCCTTTCTTCCCTTCATTTCCCACCCCACCCCCCTTCTCTTTCTCTCTTTTTAACACAGTTCTGGGGACTAAACCCAGAACTCTAAGCAAGTGCTATACCACAGAGCTGCATCCCCAGCCCTTTTATTTATTTATTTATTTATTTATTTATTTATTTATTTATTTATTTATTTATTTATTTTTGAGACACGATCTACTAAGTTGCCCAAGCTGGGCCTCAAATTTACAATTTTCCTGCCTCACCCTCCCATGTAGCTGGGATTACAGGTGTTTGCCACTGTGCCCAGCTTCCTGACCAGTGGTTTGAGCTCTCCAGAGCATTTAATGATAGTCGCTAAGCTAAGATTTCTTCTCATCTTTCAGTAGATGGAGGTACCTCCGGTACAAGGCCCGATCTCCTTTCGTAGCTTAGTATTAGCCTTTTTCCCTGGTGCTGGCTATTAACAGTTGCTCCTTTCCTTCAAAAATTCTCCTCCATCCCAGGCCCTTTAAATGTTCTCCTTAACAAAGGGCTTTCATCCATTATGCATTAGGGCCCAAATTTTAGCAGTCTCTCAACTTTTTCAATCCTTTCTACCCTGGAGCCATTGAGATCTGATTCCCACATTGACCACAATATTGTGAGTTCCTAGAGAACAAACAGATGGGAGATGTTGGAAATCCTCCTTTTTAGGTGTCGCTCAGTTGAGAGCCTCCTGCCCCTGCTTGAGTTATGCCCTTTCGAGGAAATAACTCACTCACTCAAACCTTCAGTAAAAATGTGTTGCCGAACATGGTTACACCTAGAGGACCTTTACTTGGTAGAGCATTTAGTAGATACTTTGCACCTACCATTCCTAAGGCTTCAATCTCAGTTGAGAGCCAGCATCTCATAAGTCCCCTCTCCCCTGACATTCTGTTACATCAGATTGTGGCAGAACAGTGAGCAATGGGCTCTGTGGGCTATACTTCCTCATATTAGCTTCCAGAATGATCTAGCCACAAAACCATACAAGTGACAGTATTGTGTGGACCCCGACACATCCCTTAATTCATTTATTCATTTGTTCCTTCACCAAATCCCTGACTGTCTGACCTGTGCCAACACCAGTGCTGGGACTTGGCAGAAACCCATACACACAAATGCTGCCCTTGTGGCACCTACTCAGGGGGAGGCCGGCCATAAACAAAGCACAAGGACAGGCTGGTGAGTGTGCCCCAGCAGGCATGGGCTGGGGGCCTTCTCTGTTGACATCCTCATATTCCTCCCTTCGCATCTGACCCCATGGACCAGTGCACTAAGATGGTGGAGACTCTCCTACCACTTTCACCTTTGTTCCCATGAGGGGACACTTTGCAGCACTCTGTCAGGTCAGGGTCCTCCAGATATAACCATGTTATGCAGCAGATTTCTACTGAAAGTTTCAGGAAAGTGGCTGTTCCTCCTGAAGGGTACTAAAAACTCCAGATTTCTTAATTTTGCCTGTTTAATCCTCAAGGAGGATTCAGAAAAAAATTCGGTAGGTCTTTCCTGGGCAACCCTGTTAAAATCAGGAAGTAACAGTACTGACCCTGCCCAGAATTTTGAACAGCTAAACCTTTGGGATGGGGTTAAAAGCCTTCTGAAAAACACACTTTTGAAGATTGTTTAATGTGATGTTTTTCCAAATGTGTTTCCTGATTTTCTTGGTTCATTTGTTGATTTACTAAATATTAAGCTCTTCCTAGTGTGGAGTACTACATAAGTGCTGGTGGCTCAAAGGTTAGTAAAAATGGACATGAGCCTTTGTCTATTTTTGTGTACAGGAGAGACTGTATTCAAATAATTGCACAAGCAGATGTGAAGTTACAGTTGTGACCAGTGCTTCCATGGTGACCAGTCAGGAAGGGTTTTCTGAGGAAGGGATGCCCAGTTAAGAGCTGAGGCTGGATAGTAGGTAACTAGGCAGAGGGTAGGCCTATGTGAAGACCTGTGGGGAAGGATGGTAATAGGAAGTAGGTGACAGAAGAGCTCCCTGCAGAATCCCTGAGAGCTCACCTATCTACAGGGAAAGTTGAGCTGTGGCTCTTGCCACATGCCTGACCATAGAACACTGCTCACAGCATTTCTCAGGACCAAGTACCACATCAGCAGGTTCCAGGAAGTGCTAGCCCAGGGCAGCCTTCAGCTATAAATGGGCAAGAAAACAAGGAAAGTTGAATCAGAGAAAGGGGATTGCTGGCACTGAATTCTCTAGTGGTGGCATTGAAGGAACTTGACTCTCTAGTTCACCAAATGTTGCCTGGGCATTCCTGCCATCACGTGTTCCCTTCTCTGTCCCACCTGGGGAGACCAAGGCTAGTCCATGGCCAGCTCACAGAGCCCTGAGACAAAGGTCATATTTTATTGTCTGAGGCCTAGCACCTAGAATTTGTCCTAGCTCAGGATTATTTCTGACCAAATGATCTGTGAGTTGCTTTTCTGGGATGAGACATGAGCTTTATTTCATAGCAGGACTACAGGTCAAACTAATTAATTCCACATTTTTTGCAGTATTCTGATTATTTAGGAGCTAATGTTTGTAACATAATGGGGCTTTTAAAAAACATTCTACCTCTGAAAAAAGACCACATTAGATTTGAAACTGTGATTGAATTTAGGAGGAAGATAATAAAACCTTCTGGTATGTCTTGTAATAAAAGAAATTTCCTCTTTCTCCACTAGGAACACTAAGCGGGCTCAGCATTGTTTGACATTCTACAGCTATTAACTTGTATTTCACTTCCTTACTCCCTTTGTTTTAGTATATTTGTTCATTGCCTTTTATGGTTTTTTTTTCCTTCTAAGAATTATAGATCTATGTCATATCATAATCATTAAAATTGCAATTTCATATTATTAATGATTTTATTCCCTTTTATATAGAATCACTATTTTCAGTACAATTCATGCTCAGATTTTAAGTACTGAACAGTAATACATAAAAAGTTTTTATCAGCTAAAATGGCATGGAATGTTTTAGGATTCTCTTTTCTAAAAGAACTTTAGTGGAGAACAATTGTAAAAAATATACATATTTTCTTTTTCTAGGATTTACTTACAAGACATAAATTGCTCAGTGCAGAATTTTTGGAACAGCATTATGATAGAGTAAGTATATGAAATATTATTTTGAAAAAGCACATTGAAACTTCTATTAACAGCAATGAAAGACTTAAATGGCATTTTGTTCCAGAATATTTATTTTGCATGTATAGTATTTTTAAATGGTGCTATAATCTTTTCTCTACTAAAACCGTGTAGAGTGTTACTTGGTCAGAAGCAGAACCTAATCTTTTTGATTGACACACTGCCCTTGGCATCTTTTCTTAGTTTAGAAAAGGAAAATAGGCATTTTGCTGCTGAATGAAAATAGTTACGTTAAAAGGAGAATTATTATCTGACTTTTTAACTTTTCCTTCCTTTTCCATCAGTTGCTGCATATACATAGAGAGAAAGGGAGGCAGCAGCTGATAGGATGAGAGCAGCGCTGGCCTAGCGTGGCAGGACCCCACTCTGCTCCTGCTTCACTGCTAACTCCTTTGTGGCCATGGCCAAGGCACTTACTGCTTGGGGACTTAGAAGTCCTCCCTTATTTGTAAAATGAGGACATTGGACTAGCCCATCGGTAAGGTCCCTTCCAGCTCTGAGTCAACGTCAGATGTCCCTGGTAATGGTGGCACCCTTCCCCCCCAGATTTGTAAATGCTCTGAGTGCTTTGTTGACTTGACTCCCTTTGGCCCACAACCGCCCCGCTGTCTGTTCTCTTCCGCTGCTCCGGTTCTGCTCCCCTGAGCGTTCCCGCCGTGCCCAGCGCTTTCTTATGTCATAGTAGTTTAACTACACACTGTCTGAGCTCTGACAGGCACTCTTAGAGAAATGGGAATAATATCCACTTAAAATTCATGTCTATCCCCCAAGATTTGGCTTAGGTTTAATTCTTCCCCTAGTCTTGTGAATCTTTGAACTCGTAGGTATTGTTGGCACTCCATTGTTCCATTTGCTGGTCAGCTACATAATAAATCCTTGGAAGCGAATTCCATGCTTTCTGAGTCTTTGTCTTCCCATTTTCCTTTACGACTCCTGGTAGCCCAAAACACCATGCTGAGTACATACTAAATCCTTCATGAACAATCTCATAAGAGGCTTAAACACTACCAGTTCTTTATGTTTATTTCTGCCCATGGGTATTTGGATAGGAACGTTTCTTTTTGTACGTGGTTGACTTAAATTGGCAGCACTGTCATTTCATCAGGGCCTCTTACAATAGTTAGAAACATAGGCTTCAGTGTCAGACTCCCCATGTCTGCCTTCAAGTGCCAGTCCCACCATGTGCTAATACAATCTAAGGCGGCTGCCTTCATTTCCCTTCATGATCTTCAGCCTAAAAGAAGTCCCGGTCTACTGGGGTATGTGGGGATTAGATAAGGGTGCATACCAGAAGCACATGGATTTTGGATGCTAAAGCCCATGAGATAGTGCTGAAACATAGTAAGCATTTAGTAAATGTTAGCTGCTTTATAATTGCCATGTGGCCTCAAACTTTCTTTTTGTATCAGGGATTGAACCCAGGGGCATTTTACCAGAAAGCCACATCTCCGGCAGTTTTTACTCTTTTGAGGCAAGGATCTAGCTGAGTTGCTGAGGTTGGCCTCAAATTTATGATCCACCTGCCTCAGCTTCCCAAGTCATTGGAATTACACACCTCCACACCTGGTCTCAAACATCTTTTTAACATGCCAGAATATCTTAATTTAAAGCCTACCAAAGATACAGACTAGCTGATTTCCAAGAAATTTACTATGCGCACTGAAATCTGTTTGATCTTGCAATAAAATCATTTTCTACATGTTATAAGTGGATGGCACCATTTAACAGGATTTTATGTATGTGAGAAAACTAACAGAAGTGGGTCCCGTGCAGTAACATCTGAGGGAGATAAAAGGTGGGAGATGTAGGTAA
This sequence comes from Geosciurus inauris, assembly GCA_004024805.1. NCBI lineage: Eukaryota > Metazoa > Chordata > Mammalia > Rodentia > Sciuridae > Geosciurus > Geosciurus inauris. The sequence continues at coordinate 9,841 of PVHX01017171.1, read as the reverse complement.
GCTAAATAGGCCAGAGGTGAGGTTGTTACACAGAAATTCATGTTCTCAACACTTTGGCTCTGAGTTTTCTAATAACCAATGCATCATAATATTTATAAAGTAAACTGTGTGCTGGTTGCTCAGAAGAAATGTAGCCTTCCTTAGCACTGGGACATGGAACCGATTTCTCCCACTGACCTTAAAGGGGAGTCAGATAGCAGTGTCACACAGTGCGTAGCAGTCACTGCAGGCCACACTGCAGCACGTACAGTACTCAGCTAAAGTACAGTTCCCTGAAAGCAAGTATTTAAGGGGCCCACTGGTGGGTGGGGACAAGTGCCCAGGTTTGTTACTTGTCCCCTGGCTGTCCTAATCCCAGAGAAAATCTGATCTGGAGGAAAGCGTGGACTACACTCTACCCATTTATATGTAGCAGAAAATCTTAACTTGCATTTTCTGTCAAGAACTTGAGGTGTATGTATGTATATATGTTTTTGTTACTGATTAAATGTAGATCTAGCTCCTTTAATCATCTTTGCAAGTTATTTGAAAAGAATAGTCTTAACTTACTTGCATACAAATTAGGTGACTACCTACCCCTGCCTCAAAGTCAGCCCCAAGCCCGGAGTGCCGAATAGTTAAATATTTGAGGTTTCATGGGCCCTGTGGCCTCTGTCCACTCTCCTGTCTATATATAATACCACAAAAGACACCACAAACCATCCATTAGTTCAAAAATAAATTTATTTATAATAAACAAATGAGCATTATAGCTGGATTTCAGCAAATTCTGCAAAAACAGACAGTAAGCTGGATTCAGCTTCTGGGCCTTAGTTTTCCAACACCCTCTCTAAACCACAGATGAATGGCTAATGAGAACTCTTCCTAAAGCAAAGCACAGATGGAGGAGCAACAAAGCAAGCATTATCTAGCAGCCACCACACCCAGTGAGAAGTCTCTGGAGAGCTCCAAAACCCAACAGTCATACTGATTTTACAAACTTGCAACATTTTAAACCTGCTCATAGTAAAAATAAGCAGAATGTATATATATAGCTTGAGAGCTAACTGACCTTCTCTACTAAGTGTTTCAAAGACAGCCTTGGTCCCTCTGTCCATCCTTTCCATTTCCTACTTCCCTGCTTCAGTAGCTCCCGCCCCTTGCTGTTCTAGTGATGCTTCTTATTAGCGTTGCCACTTTGAAGATCTTGTGGACTCTATCAGCTCTTAGCTTTGTAGCATCCTGTCTTCTCCAGATCTTCCCTCAAGCTGTGCCCTTATGTTTTTGATTCCCTCAGGAATATGTTTCTAAATGAAATCTCCCCCCCTTTCAGGCTCGAGCCTGAGTCTCACCTTCTCTATGTAACACAGTGCTGGGTTTCTCCTCTCTTAGCTTCTCTAATTTTTTTCTGGCCTTGCTTGATACATAGAACGTGTAACTTTTCTATTTGTGGTTGTGCTTTAGATATATTGAGTTCTCATTTTTTAAAAAATAGGATTTTCTGGGCTGATACCAAAAAATGACCACTGACTTAATCATGGGAAAACAATGGAGGGGGCCATTATGTTTTATGCTCATGGAATTTGGGGTAACCCAAAGGACTTGATTGAATGGCGTCTGGGCCTGGCTGGACCCTGCAGAGGGTCAGTCCCGGGAGCCCTCTTCACAGAGGTGATGAGCGGGCTTCAGAGGAAGGTATGAAACCAGTGGCAGCACAAGAGCCTGGGCAACCTCTGGCCTTTGTGGTGTCAAGAGTTTGTCCTCAAGCTTTATGTTCTCTGCCAGTCTTTTTCTTAAATAACCCTAATATGTGTTCTTGTTTCATAGTTTTTCAGTGAATATGAGAAGCTACTTCATTCAGAAAATTATGTGACCAAGAGACAGTCACTGAAGGTATGACAGACTCATGACTTCGTGTCACTTGTTTCTCTTTACTATTTTTGAAGTTTGGATTTGGGGAAAGGGAGACATGCCTGGTGTGGGTGGTAGACCCTTTGGGGATATATATTAGTCCATGGTCAGGATTTTTGCAGAAAGGAACAGGGCTTGGCAGATGTCCCTGCAGTGCAGCTGCCCATGCCCTTGTCAGCTAGAGACACCCAAGGGGAGTGGACAAAAATTGACAGAGGACTTTGTCTCCTAGCAATGCAGTATTTAGGTTTTGAACCGTATCTTTAAAACTTAGAATCATGCCAACTAGGTGAAAGATTGTAGATGCCGGCTGCACCTCAAGCAGCTGCCCGCAAGGCCCAGACTCGCTGTGAGGGGAGAGTACAGTAGTGCAAGCCTGGAAACTCTGAACCACCACAACCTGGGCTGCTTTTAATCAAAACAGAATATAGACAATTCTAGTTGAAACTAAAAAATGTTAAATTTATGATTTAAATTCTAAGGCTGGGATATAGCTCAGTGGCAAAGCATCTGCCTTGTATCTCAAAGCCCTACGTTCGACCCCTAGTTCCAAAAAAGAAAAAAAAAAAGAACTCCACCAAAAATAATAATAAGATTTCAACTCAAGAACAGAGGTTAGCAAAACTACAGTCCAGGGGCTGGGGTTGTGGCTCAGTGGTAGAGCACTTGCCTAGCACATGTGAGGCACTGGGTTCAATCCTCAGTATCACATAAAAATAAATAAATAAAATAAAAGTATTGTGTCCATCTACAGCTGAAAATATAAATAAATAAATATATATATATTAAAAAAAATACTACAGTCCATGGGCCAAATCTAGCCATAGCCAACTGCCTATTTTTATAAATGAAGTTTTATAGGAACACATGTTCATTTATTTACATATTGTTAAGGCTGCTTCAGACTACAATACAGTTTTAAATAGTTGTCCCAGAGACCATATGGCCTGCAGAAACTAAAATATTGGTGTCTAGCCTTTTACAGATAACGTTTGCTGGCCCCTATTCTAGAAAATTCTTAGGGCGGTTAATAAATGCATAAGCACCGCTGTCATTCTGTCAGTAAATGGTCCTGGCGGGAAATAGAGGTAGAATCACAAAGGACTGAGGGGGAAATTTTTAATTCTGTGTATGTGTTTTGCCAAGTTCATTTTAAATTCAACTCTATCCGGAGTTCCTCCCCTCTGCGGTGTCTGAATTCATACTGACCAAGACTTGGTTCCTTCTTCCCCTTCTGGCCATAGGAAAGTCTCCCTTAAAGATGTTACCTTTCGGGGCTGGAGTTGTAGCTCAGTGGTACAGCGCTTGCCTAGCATGTGTGAGGCCCTGGGTTCGATTCTCAGCACTGCATATAAATAAATAAATAAAGGTCCACCAACAACTAAAAAATATTTTTAAAAAAAAAAAAGATGTTATCTTTCTGTGGAAAGACACTAAAGGATTCAAAGAGCTCTGTAATACTTTGTGTCCTTTGATAAGAATACTCTGCCATGCGGATTTCCAATGGAATCCTTTCCACCTGACCAGCAACTTCCTTCTTTTCTCTTAAGGCTATAACTGTGCAATCAGGGATTGATAACAGCCCCAGCTTGGAAATGTGTCACTACTAGATGATCATGTGGTATTCTACTGGCTGATAAGAATAACTTCTTCAGAGGGTTGTGGGGAACTGGGGCAGCTGTTGGCACTTCCCTTCCCTGTATGTTAGCTTGGAGGTTCCTCCTCTGGGATCCTTGAAGGGCCGAGGCATCCCGCTGTCCCCTACAGTTGCACAGTTGTGTAGCTCAGAGGAGTCGGAGGCCAAACAGCCTGACCTAGGACACCAGCTTCCAGGGCTAGTTCCTCTTCACTGGAGAAGGGGGAATTTATTAGCAAATCAATAACCTTCAAACAAATTTGGGTTTAGACTGTTTGAATAAGAAGAAAGGCTTTTAAGGCCCTTCTGCCATCCCAGATTACCAGCATGAAATGGGAAAGAAGCCAGAGACTGGCATTTGTTTTTCAGGTTTGTTTGGTTTGGTTTGGGGTTTTGTAGGTATTTTTGTTGTTTTTTATTTTCTGTTTTTACAGTACTGTGGGGAGACTGGCATTTGTAAACCTTTTTTGATGGATTATGAATGAAGCAAATCAGTCATTCTTGCAGTTTACTTTAGTGGTAGGCCACATTGAAGACATCATGAACACATGCAACCTTTTTGGGACCAATGGTACTTTAAAGATGAAGTTTTAATTAGTACTATCTTTTTTGCAGTCACATTGGTATTTATTTATTCCTATATTTGCCAGCAAATTTATATTTCTTATGCAAAAAAAAAAAACTCCACATTTTCTAATTTAGTAATGGTGATTGCAGAATGAGTTATTTTTAAAACTTTGGGTTTGCTTTAAATCTCAATAATTTAAGAATAATTGTTTTATCATCTCCTCAGCTTCTCGGTGAACTACTGTTAGATCGACACAACTTCACAATTATGACAAAATACATCAGTAAACCTGAGAACCTCAAGTTAATGATGAACCTTCTACGAGACAAAAGTCGTAACATCCAATTTGAGGCCTTTCACGTTTTCAAGGTAGAGTAAACAATATTTTTCTCCAGAATAGTTTATCTGTTTCTGTTTACAAATTACTGAAGTATTATTAACTTTATTTTGGTAATAAGTGGTACAATTCAATTTTCATGTTTGTGCAGTACAACATTTAAACAAAGACCTAGAAACTGTTCTTGAGAACAAAAAAGTATATTTATAGAGGAATGTCGTTATCTTTGGCATAATAGATTATTCATTGCAGAGTAAAAGCATTTCTTAATGCTTTTCTTGAAGGTTTTGATTCTGAAAATCCATCTGACCTCCTAGGCCCAGAAATAGTTTCTGCTCATTTTATTCTAAAATCAAAGTCTGTATTTAGTACTAACCACTGTGTTTCAGAGTAGGCAGAATGAACTTGGCAATGCTATTTTTGCTAAAACGTGTAATTATTATTATTTTTCCCCACTCTATGAAAAATAAGCTCTTCTAAAGCAAAAACTAATGACCCTGACTTTACTGCCTGCTCCAGGAGCACACCAGGAACCATGTTCTTTCTCTGACTGACGTGGGCTTCTCTCTGTGCAGGTGTTTGTGGCCAATCCTAACAAGACACAGCCCATCCTGGACATCCTCCTCAAGAATCAGACCAAACTCATCGAGTTCCTCAGCAAATTTCAAAATGACAGGACCGAGGACGAGCAGTTCAACGATGAGAAGACCTATTTAGTTAAACAGATCAGGGATTTGAAGAGACCAGCTCAGCAAGAAGCCTAATTTCCAATAAACATCTAAAATATTAAATCCAAATTCAGCATTTGCTGTTAGCTATTCAGCATCAGGCACTCTTATCGATTCATGAGGAACATTACTGCTAATCTGCTGTTAAGTGAACGGTTTTTCATTTTACCTTTTTGTTTTTCAGTCCAGGTTGGAGAACGTAGCTGCTGCTGCTTGCACATTAGAGCGCACGTGGGCTTTTCTTGATCTTTATGTCATTTCAGAATTCAAAGACTGCATTTGCTATAGGAGTTCTGAGCATGGCTGGGTTTGTGGAGGCAAACGTATGGATGAGAGTGGTGTAGGGGAGAGTCCCTGATAGCACCCAGGCACACCCGTGTGTTTGTATTCCTCTTTGGGGAAGATCTGAGCGCAGTGTGGCGTGTGCACACCTGGCATCCTTGCATCAGACTGTACACCTGCCTTCGCTGAAGGAAGATCGTGCATGCAGAGCTTTATTGGAAATCAGGGGAACTGTATCCAAGATGTGAGCTTTTGGGGCGGATAAAGTTGACGTGCAAATAAATTGATACTGAAACTTAGCAACTTCTCAAAAGTATGAAGCTTCATAAGGTCATAAGGAAAATGTATATAGGCTTTTCACAGCTTTGTAGAACTTTTTGACATTTGATTTTCTTGAAACTTGTAAACCTGGATATGTTGAAGGGTATTTGTTAATTTTACTTTTTGAAGGTATTTTTAAAACAGTAGAGCTAGCAACGACACCTTGCATTTCATTTCAACACTGCTTACAGGTTTCTTTTGTATATAATTCTTAGAATGCTCATTTCTTTTAAATGGTTTAATTTGTACAGCAGAGGAATGTTATTGTAGTAGTATGTAACTATTACCTAATACTGAGTTTTTTGCAAAAAACAAAAATGAATGCTCATATGTAATTGAAATACTTCAGATCACATGAAAATGCTGATTTAACATTTAAGGATCACAGCATTAAAAGAAAAAAGTAAACCAATCCTTTGTATTCAGTTACCTAATGGGGTGCCAAGATGTGCGGAACCACAAACCTGGAACTCAGTCTGCTACATGTTCCTGCATAATATTGGCCTTATTCATTAAAATGAGTCATAAGTTTGCCAGATATATGAATGATACAGATTATGCTAAATAAATGCTGATTCTTTGTTGGGGGGGACCTCTGTAGAGCACCCTTTCTTTCTTAGAGTAAGTAACCCAGTACCATAGTTGTGAAACTGAATAATTAAAACTTTGGCTTCTCTTAGGAAAAGGAAAGTTCCTAGCCATAGGTGTCCTACAGGGAAATTTATTTTTTTTAATGTCCTGTTCCTTAATGCTGCAAATTATCAGTATTTATAAAGTAACTGATTTTGCACCACTTTTTGTTACTGTGACCACAGCAGAACAATGTCTCCTAGACTCTGTGTAAAGTTATTAGAATGGTATCTGTTCATCTTAGTGATACGAAGATCACAACTAACAACTTATGAATCAGAGTTTGCCAGTTTGAATTCAGCATGGCTGTAGCTGATTAAGAAATTTATTATATGATTATTCTTTGCTAGCCTCTTACTAATTGAATTATTTATCAGCCAGTAAAATGAGCCTTCCAGTTGATGTTTCAGTAGGTTTTAAGATCTCCTCCAAGGGACACCAATTTGAAAAACTGCTCCAGAAAATAGATACGTTTTATTCTGTTTAATTTTAAATGGCAGTCTATAGTAATTGGTTTTCCTGAGGCTGCTTTTACAAGAATCTGTGTGAAATAATTCATGTTCTCTACCAGAAGTAGGGAAAGTGTTCTGACCTCCTCAAAACGAAACCCCCGGCCATGGAGGAGGCAGCCGCGAAGAACATTCTGGTTCTTGTGGTCAAGTGGCACACGTCAGCGGTTGGTGTGAACACAGTCACTATGCCAAGCGAAAGAAGCGCCTCCTTGCCAGGCTAGTTCTTAGAAGTCCACACAGAAGGGCTTCCACCTGGGCAGGCCTCTGGTGTGGAGGGCAGGGTGCAGTGTGTCAAAACATCCGTGTGTTACTAATGCACCGGATGCCAGAGATAGTTAAGAGTTTCTGGTTTTTGTTTTTAAACAAAACATTGTAAAAACATTCAAAGTTGAAAAGTTGCATTTGAAGTTTCAATCATTTAATATATTCATATTACCAAATTATTATACTGGAAGTGGTTTGTTTTTGTGTTACAGAGATTTGATTTTACTTACGCAGTTACTTAATGTGATTTTTAACCCTATAAGAAAAAGTGGAGATGTATACAGTTGTTAATGCCATGAAAGCATTTCCTTTCTCCTGAAGAAAAGTGAATTTCTTATCAGAATATCTGGCTGGCCCTGTAATTTAAATTAAAATAAAATTTTGGAGAAACAGCTTTGTCCATCTTCATAGTATCTTTTAGGCGGCTGCACTCCTATCTCTGTAAACAGGCCCATCAGGACACAGGCACAGATTTTTGTCACAAACCGGAGAGCAAACAGTTGATACTTCTCTCTTTCCCTATTCAAGACTCTATACACCAAAAGTGCAGTTTCCACTTTCTCGTCACACATCCTGCTGTGGGACGCTGTACATCACGTCGCCTTCCTAGCCCCACAGTTCAGGATCATGATGCCTTTTTTCAGACCCTAACATCTGGGAAGGGATCCTCTCTGGCTGTAATCCTTTTTTAGTAACACTCCAAGGTAGACCAGCTGCTTGGTAGGTAGGGGTGTCCACAAGTTGCTGGAGGGAGGTGCTCAGCGGGGTCTGAACGACACTGTTGTCCACCAGGAAGCCTCCTGACCTTGGCACACCCTGCCCTTGACTTTTAACCCTCATACTTAACCAGAGATGAGATCTCCATGCTTTGACAGGAGGGCAAGGGACATTATCTCATCCAAAATCCGTCATCTGAATAACCGCCTTCCTGCTATCATTTCTACCAGGGAGTTCAATCTGCTTATGTGTTGTGACTCCACATAGACCATGGCACCCGCGAGTCACAACCTGTGACTACCACTTCTGAAGGTGACCACCCTCACAGCTGGAGTCGCACTTCAGCTCAGATACCCCTTCCTCCCAGTCCCCAATCCAACACTCTCCTCCTTTGTAACTGAGTCCCAAACCTCCAGCCCCAGGTGGCTCAGGGGCTGTAGGATTCTTACCCTGCCGTCCTGACATACCAGAACCAAACAAGATCTAGGGCAGGAGCTCTCGGGGCTGCAGTGCACCACACCAAAGTTCACTCTGAAAGGAATCTGAAGCCACTCCCTGGTCATGAAAAATCCCACAGGAGAATGTGCCAGAGACATCCTCAAGCACAGCCCAGACCCTGCCCTCAGACTGCTCCTGGACTTGCAGGCATGTTCTCCCTGACCTTTTGTGTTCCTACCACGTCTTTGAGAGCCTGATGTCCACTCAGGCCATCTGGTTCCAGCAGGCAAAGACCAGGTAAGATTCTCCCACAGCATTATCGAAGCCCTACTGCCTGCCAAAAATGAGCCCTGTGCAGACCTGAGCCGTCTGAGTACATCCCACTTGAGCTTCCCCCACAAGTGACCATCAGCTTCCACTCGCTGACATTTCACTTCCAGTCAGCCTGCCTGCCTCCACCAAGCCCTGCAACGAAGGAAGGCTTACCCAGGACTGTGGGCCTGGACCCTGCCAGGAGTCTGCCCCCCAGTGGTGACACACTGGTGGTTGCACAGGCTGCACCTCCAGTGCATGGTGGTGACCTCTGAGCCCTTGCCAGCCCTGGTTCCTTGCACAGCATCCCCACTGGGCCTGCAGGCGGAGCATGCGATGTGCCTGAGGGCATGTCCCGGGGAAGAAGATCCAAGGACGGTGACCATCAGGTTTTTGTGCACAAGACAGAGGCTTCTTAAGTAGTCTTTCTGCAATTTGTTCATTTCTTTTCTAGGTAGCATTTCTGGAAGACAGACCCCAGTGAGTTCTAGGGAAGAGGCCTAGTTTTCAACATTTTCCACAAAGTCGACAAACTTGCCAGATGGGTTTCAGCTCAGCAGAATCCCTGTTCCTGGATAACATGTTTTTATTGCTTTAATCTTGGTCCATGGACCTGACAGGCTGGCTCTCGTTGTTGGCTGGACCTTGTGTTTGGTTGAGAAGCCATGGTGAGCAGTGGCCTTAGGAGGAGCAAGTCACCTCCAGAGGCTGCACCCCAGCTGGCTTCTTCTCCACAGTGGGCAGGAGCTGAAGGCATGTGGTCCCCCTGAACTACCCAGTCCCTGGGAACAAAGGCCCCTTACCAGAAACACTGCTCACACGTGTTCACTACATGCCACCAGACCTTTCTTACAAGGTCCTCCCTGTGGAGAAACAGGTGGCGGAAGTCAAACCCCCACCCCTAACTCCCGTATGTGGTGGGATCTGTGTGACCCTGGGAGCCCAGTCGCCAGGGTGGGCAGGGTCAAGTGCCAACCTCCATCACCCAAACATGCCAACAGGGCCATTGTAATGCCCAGACTCGAGACCACCAGAGACCACCAGGAGTCCGATTCCGATGTAATCACAAAAGGGTCTTTAATTCAAACTCGAGTAGGGTCCGCCAACCCACACCGACGCAGCGGGTTAGGAAGCGCGGCCCCGAGTCTAGGGGAGCAGGGATTTTTATGGGTTACAATCGCAAGCAGGGGAGTACATGCCTTGGCG